>BQNB010081336.1:0-29657 GCA_026074375.1 Tanacetum coccineum
CAGTAGTTCTGAAATGTATATTACTTGCAACAACGGCCCGTGTCTTTTGATTTGCATTGTTCGTAAGCTGAAGCAAGCTACGGCTTTTCTTATCCTTTAAAAGTTGGATAAGGATCCTCTCATGTTTTGAACATGAGAGGTAATGTTATGCTTTATCTGATTGTACATGAGGGGTAATGTTCTGCTTTATCTGATTGTACATTTGATTAATCAAATGTACAATCAGATAAAGCAGAACATTACCCTTCATGTTCATTTGAACATGAGAGGATCTTTTTCCTTTTTGACATGGTTACCTTAAAATGGGTCGATTTGGTTTATAATTTATCTTGACGGGTGAAAAAGGTCAAATTTCAAAAGAAGATAGATTATTGTTTGATAGTATAATTTTTCTAAATTACTATAAGAGTTGCAAAAACTAGAAAAGTAATAAAAGGTCACTCGTTTTCACCCATCTTTTACCTTTTTAATTGTTAGGTTGTTATGCAATTTCATGCTTCTTCACAAAGCAACTTACTCTATTAATTTTGCACATATTATTTGTTTGGAAGCAATTGCTTGTTATAACAAGGTTATGTGTGTGTAATTTCATGTCTTAAGAATTGCTTTCGGAGATTCGAAGTCCTATCCATTTGTTTATGTCTTCAGAATTACTAAAACTCATCTCATGCGTTGTAGTATGCATGTTAATAACAATTTAGGATTAATTTTGGATCTAAACTGTGATACTAATATCACGTACAAAGCGACGAACAAACACCGCTAAAAACACATCATAAATAACAATCTACACCCATGGTTTATAAAAAGCTTTTCTAAATTTGGAAGTAAATAACAATCTACACCCATGGTTTGAGTTCTTGTAATCTATATCTATATCAATACTACTATATAATAGATTTGAGACATTTCTAAATTTGGAAGTCTTAAAAAATTAAGAACGTAAAACATTTCTTTAATGGGAAAGATTTTGCTATGAAATCAAAACATACAAATATAATTAAAAGTTTAGAAATTTAATTTTCCTAACATCTTATTAGAACAGCCTGCAATAATTATGAAGCCCATTTTAACCATACATTCTTGTAACGGCCTATTCAAGCATATTTGTAATAGCTCATTTAAAGATTCAACCATAACTGTCAAACATAACTTTCTCTATAATACATACGCCATTTGCATCCATATTATCTGATCTCATCTCATTTTCCATAACAATCCATTCGACCATCACGAGCCGACCACCGGCATGTACACTGTTAGTGTAACACCCCCAAAAATAGGTCGCAGCGAAAATATGTCCGAGAGTGTTAATTCATAATACAACAACACAATATACAAGAGAACGACCTCAAATTAAGTCGTTTGAAAAGTAATCTCGCTGATTTTCTTGAAATTGATATAACATTTGTCTCATAATTGCATCACAATGAAAAAGCTTGAAAGCAATACAACGAGATTTGATCATTTGAATGCAGTATAAATCCATGAATGTAATCTTGTATAGTCAAGACTCCAATGCACATCAAGTAAGCCAAGCATCTAATTCACCTGAGAAAAAACATGCTTAAAAGTGTCAACATAAAGTTGGTGAGTTCATAGCTTTTTTATAAGTATAAATGTTGAAATCAAAGATTTGCAAAGCATGTATGACCATTTAAATTCTTATAATAATCACAAAAATGTATGTATAGATGTTGGATCAAAGATTTGAAAGTGGATGACATGTAACGCGTACAATAGTCCCCAAAAAATAATTTGTTGCACTAATAGAAATATGGACATGTGCTTTTCCAGCTGCCCTATGGCACACCAGAGCATTGAATTTATTGTGCTCATACCGGATGCCTCTATCTAGCACAACCCGAGCGTGTAATAATTGTGCTCATACCGGTTGCTAATCTGGGCCTACCGAGCATTAAAATAATGTGCTCATACCGGATGCCCTATCTGGCACACCCCAGCATTGAAATAATGTGCTCATACTAGATGCCCTATCTGGCACACCCGAGCATTTGATAGATTGTGCTGCCATCACGGATGCCCTGTCTGGCACACCCGGGCATTGAAATAATGTGCTCATACTGAATGCCCTATCTGGCACACCCGAGCATTGAAATAATGTGCTCATACTAGATGCCCTATTTGGCTCACTCGAGCATTGAAATAATGGACATATAAACGGGTTTGTAACCACGTATGTAAACGAGTATGTAACCAAGTTATAAAAAATCAAGTATGCAATTACGTATGTAAAAAGATTGTATACATGTATATGTAAACATGTTGTAACGAGCATGTATTCTCCCCCGAGATTTGTAAAGTAAATCTAAACACGTAAAAGAGGGGCTATTAAATACCTTGATATTGCAGAACAATGGCAGGAATGCAATATTAGCAAACACAACGGAAACCAGAACGGCTCGACCAAGAAGTTGCGGTTTATCTTAACGGGTCCCACTAATTTAGGATGATGTATTTGGATTTTCTGATGGATGATTACATCAATGCGACACGTTGATAAAGATTTAGATTTCAAGTTGTAATACTTTGGTGGTTGGTTAAATAAATTAAATCCGAAAAGTAAACGCAATGTATGTAATATATTTGTATATATTACACAATTTTTTTTTAAATGGGAAAAAATTATAAACAAATTAAAAATAATATGAACAAGTATATAAATTCGTTTTGAGAAATTATTTAAAAAAGACATTCTAATCAAATAAATAATCGGGGTATATAATACTTTGCAAGTATTATATAAGAAACGTGAGAAAATAGTTGAACAAAATATTTCGACACGTGTTCGAAAATCACCAATTTAATTAATAAAAGTTCTTGTATAAATATATCGAAAATTTTAAAATACGAATTGAAGTTAAACGGGTTTTTATGTATTTAAAAAGTTATGATTTTTATTTCTAGTTAAAAATTATAAAATAATATTTTATTCTTTAATATATTGTTTCTTTGACGGGTTTTAGCTAAAATAGTTGTCTCATTTTTAAAAATACAGTTTTTGTTTATTCACCGGGTTATTGTATAATTACAATTTAATAATCTTAAAACTATATAACTTTGTCCTTTTATCGGGTTTTTAAGATAATAGAAATTTAAGTGAAAATTACTAAGTATAGAAATTTATATAAATTTCGACATGACCTATTCGTTTATATGACGTTTCCCATATTTACAAATTCAACGTTTTCCCCTTAATCAAATAAATGTTGCAAATATCCGCGTGTTTTTAATATGTAATTAGACGATATCGATACGATAGGCAAAGATAAGTTAATCTAAACACATCTTGCGTATTTAAAACTTAAACGAATCAACTCAACCCTTGAATATTTGTCGGGTCACGGGTCATAAACCAAAGTCACAACAACTAGTAGGTTGTTTTGGTGGCGCAAAAACACAAACCAAATGCCCCGTTGGGGCTTTATCCAAGCAAAACCTAAAAAGCCCCAGCTGAGCTGTAAACACAGATCTAAACACCCCTGTTTGGTTGCAAATCGTAGAAACATCGCACCCTTATTGGTAGTAAACGCAGAAGAAGTCGAAGAACATGTTAAAGTATGTAATATATATACCTAATATATATTACATATGAAAAATGAAACAAGAATATAATTCGACACGTGTTCGGAAATCACCAAATAAATTAATAAAGAGTTTTTTGCATAAAACTAAACGCACGTTTTAAAATAATATTTTATAAGTTAGTATTTCGTTTTCCTTGACGGGTTTTAGCTAAAATAGTTGACTCATTTGTAAAAGTATAGTTTTTGTTTGTTTGTCGGCTTATTGTATAATTATAACTAGAATATCTTAAGATTATAACTTAATCTGTTTTATCGGGTTTCCAAGATAATAGAAGTTTGAAGTGAAAAATACTAAGTATATAAATTTCGGCATGACCTATTCGTTTATACGACGTTTCCTATTTTTACAAATTCAATGTTTTTCTACTTTAATCAATCCATGTTGCAATATATGCGTGTTTCAATATATATATCTAGGCGAGACAAAAAAAAATAACAAAAAGAAGCAAAACCCAAACACACCGGTTGTTGTACCAAACGCACCCTTACGGGCTGTTGTACAGCGAACCAAACACCCCTGTTGGGGCTGTTAACCCCATAACCAAACGCCCCTATACGGGCCGTTAACTGCAGAACCAAACGCACCCTTACTGCTGTTAAGTGCAGAACCAAACGCACCCTTATTGCTGTTAATTGCATAACCAAACGCACCCTTACTGCTGTTAACCACAAAACAAACGCCCCTTTTGGCTGTTAAAGACACGAAAATTACGCCGTTGAGTTCAAAATGATTTTTCCTTGAAAAGTGGGTATTTACACGACTAGTAATTTATAAATGTTTTATAAAATTTATTTAAATGTTTATTATTTATTTGTGTAGTCATCGGGTATCACGGGTAAGCTTTGTCAGTAAAATGAAACTTTAATTTGAATATTCGTGTTTTTTATTAAACGTTTTTGAATAAAATGATAAATAATTTATTAAATATTTTTATTTAATAAAATGTGATAATTAGATATGATTTAATTATTTTTGTGTCGGTACGCGTTGTGTGCGATTTTTCAAAATTTGCAAAATTCTTTGAGACTACTTCCTCCGTTTTCACGAACATTAAAGTCTTGAAAAAAATAATGTGTGTAAATATGAGATATGTAGAGATAATAAATAGATATTATGATTTGTGTGTGTGTGTGTGTGTGTGTGTGTGTGGACAAACTACAGGTTACGCAGTAATTGTTTTTATGTGACAATAAAATGTCAAAAGTAAAAAAGTCAAGTCAGACCCAAAAAGTCAAAGGGTAAAATAGTCATTTAAAGTTTTGAAAATTGTTGGTTATTACAGTACCTACCCCTTAAAGGAATCCCGTCCCGGGATTCAATTTGTGTTAACCTATTGTGTGACCAGGAAAATATTAAGATTTGATAAACCAGTTTTGAACATGGCGTTGATAACTTTATTCAGCAAAATTCGATGTTTCGACACTTTTTAATATACAAGAATTTTGGCTAGGTTTGACCAGGATATTTAATCCATCAGAGTAAGTATTTTTAGAAAAATAACATTACAAGTTTTATGATTGATACAAACGCGTTATAAAGAAAGTCTCTTAATGGTAAAAACATCAAAGGAGAAATTGTAAACGGTGGGTATGTCTATATAAAGTTTTAAATGCTTAAGGACGGCGTCTCATTTCTGATATCTGTAATGTTCGACGATTAATAACAGATGAGGCTAATGGATGTAAGTACTCAACTTAATTAGGTAGTACTAGGATGTATCATGACTTAAATTGTTGTACTATTGGTCTGCAATGAATAATTCAACCGAATACTATATCGACAGAGGGTTATCTGGTTTAAGGGGGTTGCATTACTTAATGAATAAAGTTGTACGAGCTGGAACTGCTCAAGGACCCAACAACAGCAACATAACGACAACAACTATAACAAATGGTGATGGAATGTGGAAAGTGAGAACATTTCGAGAAACAATATCCCCATTATAAAGTTCAACAAATGAGAGGAGCTCGCGAGAGAGCTTATGTGATAGGTGACGAAATATTGTACTCGGCTTGTTAGCTCCATAGACAGTTCATGATTGCAAGGATTTGTAATGACAAAAGTAATAACTTAAGAATGAGATCAGGTAGTTTAAGTGAGGCCTTAAGTTTTTTGCAGAGTGGTAAGACACTATTGTGCTTCTAATATAAGACTTTCCTGGCGTAAACTTTTATTTATTTAATGTTGGTTTACGCTAATTGTTGAATTTCAGTTTACGCGATTTACTTAACGGTTACAATTAAAAGTAAACACGTAACATCTCATCACTCGACAATACAATTAGACTAAATCTTATGAATAAAAGATTTAGTCCTTCAACTTATAAATGACAAAAATGACAAAAACATAAAGTCGAGTTAAAAAATGCTAATTGAAAGTTTGAAGTCGTAAAATGACCTGAAATAACGGATTACTATCGGGTTCGAGTTCATACTCATGTCACATCGGATACAAATAAGCCCACTCATTTATAATTCATTATTTACATAAAGAAGCCCCCCCGTTTATGTAAGTAAGAAATGATAAACTTCTAGTTCGGTGATTTACAATTTATTTATTTAAATGAAGAGGCATCCTATTCCTTTCAAATAAAGAAATTATAAATCATCCTACTTAAGAATTTCCGATGCAATGTGCGTACTCACATAACCTTCAAGGTGGTGGATAACATGACGATGCATGTTCTTAAATGAGTATGGGACGAGTGTTTAAAACTCAGTAAAACAATCAGGAGAGATCGACATAGTATTCAAAATAGTTGATGAGTACACGTTAAAGTAAATAAGATAAAGGTCTTTATGAACGAGTCAACATAGCAATTATCATATCAATCCTCATATTATAAGTCCCGCCCATACAAGACTTGTAATACTTAGATTCATACATAATCTCATGTAAACAGAACTGTGACGGGTTTCGTTAACATAGCAATTATCATATCAATCCTCCTATTACAAGTCCCGCCCATACAAGACTTGTAATACTTAGATTCATACATAATTCCATGTAAACAAAACTGTGACGGGTTTTGTGTAATACGATATTATATAAGGTTATGAAAGGGTCTTAGAGGCCATTGTATGACTTACAATGTTTGAGAAATGAGTGAGACCGTTGTGCAACTCACAATGTCTGAGAAGTGAAATAAGACCATTGTGTAACTCATAATGTCTTAAGAAATATTTTAGTATTTATATAAATAACTCTTATATATATAAATGTACGATATACGAAAAAGGATGTAAGCACATATATATATATATTATATATATATATGTATGTCATGTAAGCACTTAATGTAACAAGTAATGTAAACAAGTAAGCAAATAGTGTGTTTGCACTTTGAAAATGTTTGATGTGATGCAATGTTTGTGAAAACGTTTATAGTCTAGGTAAAATATTCAACCTAGTTCTCTATAGCCAATGTTCTGATACCAATCTGAAACACCCTCAAAAATAGGTCACATCAGAAATATGTCCGGAAGTGTTACTTCATAATACAATAGCACAAGATACAAGAGAACGACCTCTAATTGAGTCGTTTGAAAAGTAATCTCGTTAATTTTCTTGAAATTGATATAACATTTGTCCCATGATTGCATCACAATGAAAAAGCTTGAAAGCAATACAACAAGATTTGATCATTTGAATGCAGTGTAAATCCATGAATGTAATCTTGTATAGTCTAGACTCCAATGCACATCAAGTAAGCCAAGCATCTAATTCACCTGAGAAAAACATGCTTAAAAGTGTCAACATAAAGTTGGTGAGTTCATAGTTTTTTATAAGTATAAATGTTGAAATCAAAGATTTGCAAGGCGTGTATGACCATTTAAATTCTTATAATAATCACAAAAAATGCATGTATAGATGTTGGATCAAATATTTGAAAGTGGATGACATGTAACGCGTACAATTGTCACAAAAATATAATTTCGACTGCACTAATAGAAATAATGGACATGTGCTGATACTGGATGTCCTACCTGGCACACCAGAGCATTGAATTAATGTGCTCATACCGGATGCCCTACCTGGCACACCCAAGCATTGAAATAATGTGCTCATATCGGATGCCCTATCTGGCACACCCAAGCATTGAAATAATGTGCTCATACTGGATGCCCTATCTAGCACACCCGAGCATTGAAATAATGTACATATAAACGGGTTTGTAAATGCGTAGGTAAACGAGTATGCAACCAAGTTACGAAATCAAGTATGCAATTACGTATGTAAAAGATTGTAATGAATATGTAAACAAGTTGTAATGAGCATGTATTCTCCCCCGAGATTTGTAAAGTAAATCTAAAACAAGTGAAAGAGGGGCTATAAACTCACATAGTCTTGAAAAGTGTTAATATTAATTTAAATATAATTAAAATAAAAGAGCGTGTATTCTCCTCCAAAATAGTAAAACAAAAACGGGGCTATGAAAACTCACATCGAAGTTGCAGAATAATTGGCAGCAATGCACATATTAAGCACAACACAAACAGAAACCAGAATGGCTCGACCAAGAAGTTACGGTTTATCTTAACGGCTATGACCCACTAGCTTAGAATAATGTATTTAGGTTTTCTGATGGATGATTGCATCAACGCGACACGTTGATAAAGATTTAGATTTCAAGTTGTAATAGTTTGGTGGTTGGTTAAATAAATAAAATAAATAGAAAGATAAACGTGGCGGGTATTATACCTTAAAAGGAATATGTAATTAAAAGAAGTCGAAGAACATGTTAAAGTATGTAATATATATACCTAATATATATTACATATGAAAAATGAAACAAGAATATAATTCGACACGTGTTCGGAAATCACCAAATAAATTAATAAAGAGTTTTTTGCATAAAACTAAACGCACGTTTTAAAATAATATTTTATAAGTTAGTATTTCGTTTTCCTTGACAGGTTTTAGCTAAAATAGTCGACTTATTTGTAAAAGTATAGTTTTTGTTTGTTTGTCGGCTTATTGTATAATTATAACTAGAATATCTTAAGATTGTAACTTAATCTGTTTTATCGAGTTTCCAAGATAATAGAAGTTTGAAGTGAAAAATACTAAGTATAGAAATTTATAGAAATTTCGGCATGACCTATTCGTTTATACGACGTTTTCTATTTTTACAAAACTCAATGTTTTTCTACTTTAATCAATCCATGTTGCAATATACGCGTGTTTCAATATATATCTAGGCGAGACAAAAAAAATAACAAAAAGAAGCAAAACCCAAACACACCGGCTGCTGTACCAAACGCACCCTTATGGGATGTTGTACAGCGAACCAAACACCCCTGTTGGGGCTGTTAACCCCATAACCAAACGCCCCTATACGGGCCGTTAACTGCAGAACCAAACGCACCCTTACTGCTCGCAGAACGTGTGTACCTTATGTTGTTATAACTTATGTAGATGACTAGAAAACACATTATGTGTTAACCACAAAACAACTTTCTGGTAGTCCAAGCAGAACATACATCTTAAGGTAGTCACAAACCACAATACAAATAATTTATGACATTTAATGTGTGTGTTGTCTCTCTCATTTTAGATTTGGTGTTATTACTAAATTTTGAAGTACTGTCTATCTTCAATCCGATCTCTCATACCCCCCCCCGACACTAAGGTCGCCCTCAACTCAATATTTCGCATCAACCGAACACGCTTTAGGGATGATTGACGACGAAACAGACCCCGGCTCCTCGTCGTGCGAGGTCGCGTTGCGCTAACCGACAGCGGCAGCGGTTGGGGGTCGGGTCTCGTGTTGTACACTATGGTGGTTGCTGTTGGTTGGTGATGGTCACGGTGGCTGTGTGTGGGTGTGTGATGGGGCGTGGTGTGTGTTGTGTGTGAAAGGTGAAGTGGTGCCGTGGTGATGAAGTGAAGGACCACCCCCACGTGGCGCCGGTGCCATGCAAGTCTTGACGCTTGGGGGTAGTATGAGGTCGCGATGGTGGTTGATGGATCGGTGGTCGAGCCCTAGACGCCTGTGGTGGTGAATGAAGTGGATGTTTGTGTGTTCGCTCCCGATGCCTCTCGCCGTTGTTGGGCGGCCGGAGCGGATTCCAGAAAATAGGGAGGAGGGAGAGTGGAGGGCCCCTAGGTTAACATGAGTCAAAACATTGAAAGTACATTGTAGCTCACACACAAAAGATATCATTCTCAATTAGTGTCAAGTGCAAGATATGTCTTGGTGTGTGTGTGTGGTGTAAATATCGCTCACACTCAGGTGGTGAGAGATAGTAGATGTGTGTAGTGTGTGTGTTCACTAAAGGTTCGGTCCTGTTTAGGATGTTGAACGGTCTGATTCAAGAACAAAATTGACGGCCGTTTGCGTTCAAAATGATTTTTCCATGAAACGTGGCTTTTTATCGACTCGTTAAATACTGAATTATAAATATCTTTCCATGCTTTCATCTTCTAATAGAGTACACCATTTGTTTCACTGTGTGTAAAGCTATTGTCCTGTGAAAATGAATCTTAATTTGAATATTTGCGTTTTTAATAAACGCTTTTGAATAAAATGATAAATAATTTATTAAATATTTTTATTTAATAAAATGTGATAATTAAATATGATTTAATTATTTTTGTGTTGTGTATTGTTGTGGGGCCCTTCATTTACTCAATTTGCGAGATGTGTGTGTCTCGTTTTATTCGCCAAATAAGTTTGAAAAAATAAATTTGTAAATAAGAGAGCTATTGCTTAATCAATATAAAAATAGCACTCAATTCTATCTATGTTCAATACTGATTCCCTCCTCGAACCACTACCCGGCTTCCAGCCCGTTAGACGTTTTCACATGTGACAATAAAATGACAAAGTCAAGTAAGTCAGTCACGATCTCCCTAAAAAGTCAAAGGGTAAAATAGTCGCATTTTAAAGTGTTGGAAATTTGTCGGTTGTTTTATCTTAGTACCAAAATGCGTGAGGTGTTAATGTAGGGAGATTTGAAACAACGTGCTTGACAATGGAGATACAAGCCCGTTCTAAGCATGAGGATTTTGTACTAGCCTGACTGTATTTGGTCGCCACTTTCTGCAAGAAAAGAAGCACGTTAGCCTTTTGCTGGAAGGGTGCGGTTCCCCGCCCGATAGCGGACCACTCACAGCACTCCCCGTCCGCAGAGTCACAGCATTTAGGCTTTATCTAGTAGTATGGTGTGTGTAGCTTAACTGTAGAAATCATACCCTTAGGAGCGTTCGTGTGGCTCCTTATATAGGCTGGTGTCGTTGTCGGGTGCATGGGTCACAGGGCGAGCTTCACCTTATTATCCAGTGGGTAATAAGGTTGTTCTTGTAAGGTCAATGTCGCTCGTAACGTCACCTTTTGTAACGTAGTCGTTGAGGTTAACGTTATCATCTTTTGTTATCCGTTTTGAGGCATTGACGTTGTGCCCCGTTTCCCATGCTCTGTTCCTTTACTCTGTTTGGTTTGGTCATGGAAGACCATTTATCTCGGAGTGGTACGCAGTCGTGAGCGGATTATATTCCCTGCGGGTGTGGCTTTGCATCCGCGGAGCGGATTATGCTCCATACGGGTATGGCCTTGTATTCCGGGAGCGGCTGACTTTGCGTCCCGCGGGTGTGGCCTTGTATTCCAGAAGCGGCTGGCTTTGCGTCCCGCGAATACGGCTTTGGACGAGTGTTGGGCTTGGGCCTTAAGAATCCGCAGCAAAAACTCACACTAATAACCTCCCCGTAGCCATTCTACAAGTGGGGAATTGACATCTCAGGTGATGAGGTGTCATTTTATATACTATTTTGGGGTTATTTAACCTCCTAAATTATGAAAATATGCCCAGATAATGTGCTTAATCGTTTTTTAGGTTTTTAGCACTTTGATGGCATTTGGAGAAAATACACTTGACTTGGGCTCATTTGGAGAAGAAACAGACAAGACTACGGACCTACACCGAATATCTTGAAGAACTGTGCTCACAGAGCCTGGAGACGGCGTCACAAGCATAAAGCGACGCTGTCGCGATCTTTCTAGTGACGATGTCAGAGAATTGACGACGGCGTCATGACGTAAACGACTTAAATCAGATCTAGAAGATTCTATTTGGCGACGGCGTCGCGACTACCACTTGACGCCGTCGCGATGATTTTCTTATAAATACAAAACCGATCTTAGGGTTTTAAGTGTGTAAATTTGTATAACTTTTGGGAGACTGATAACATCAAATAACGTCACTTTTATAGCATTATTTATCCCGTGTAAATAACCCATTTTGTATCATTATTGCAAGAATTGTTACTTAATCGTTTATATTTGAGAATTGCGGTAATTATGGAGTACTTGGTGAAGATTAACTAAAAGGCACGCATTTTGGAGCTTAAACAAAGAGTTCGAGAAAGTCTACTGATCTAACAACCAATACACCATATTATTCTAGACCTATACGACGTATCCAAGAATTTGACGAATCAAAAGACCATTGCCTGACTTTGAAGAATACGCCGTATCCACATCAACGATACGCCATATATAATACTTTGGTCAACGAAGAAGAAGAAGCAACTAGTTTTTACCTCAATACGTCGTATCCATCAAGGAAGATACGGCGTATCTGTGCCTGCACTTCACAAGGAACCACGAAGATCAAAGAGCTATACACCATATCTAGGAACCTCTATACGCCGTATCCAAGGTTTATTATATTAGAAGATTCTAAAAGATATCAAACGTGGTCCTTACTCCAAGAAATCCCCAATACGCCGTATCCCACATCGCCCGATACGGCGTATCGACCTGTTTCCAGACTCTATAGATAGAAGACCTTAAACTCAGTTTTAGGCATGCAAGTGAATCCCTGAACCACCAAGTCGATCTAGAGACGAATAAAGGAGCATAGAAGGTCAAAAAAGAGCCTCAAGATCATAGGAAAACTCTTGTAATCTTCGCACAACTAAATACGCGTTCGGTTAAGGTTGTTTTCTTTAATCGTTCATATATGAAACTGTATGTCTTTTTATAATGACTATCGGCTGATACCTCAGCCATTTTTATGAAGATCTAATGTTTGGTTTATTTATATCGATTGCTTAATTTATGATTGATTGTTGATTATGTTTATCAATTTATACTTGTTTACGTGCTTAAGTATGCGATCTATCATTCAACTGGGTCTAGTCCTACATTTAATGCGCTGCAATTTCAGTGTTGTTTGGGCGTAGGCTAAGAGTCCGGGATAGCTCTCCATATTGTAATTTATATATCTAGAATCATAGGATCACAAATATTGACCTATCTTTGCCTTTAGTTTATAAACCACAAGGGACGAATTTATTGAAAAATGAATGGAATGCATCCTATGTCTCCACACGTGATGTATTTGTAATAAAATAGTAGTTTGAACTTTTGACGCTCGTAATGCCTCATCATTCTTGATGTTTAATATTTGGTCCGTGAAACTTATTAGAATATGAGTACTTTAGTCCTTGGATGAGTTATACTTTACGGCGTAACCCAATACACGGTTACGCCGTAACACTCCTGACGCGGCTTTCCTTCATTAAGAGATAATATTTGTTACGGCGTAATTAAAAATCATGTTGCCGTAACCCTTAGTCAGCAACCATATAATTTCCGTAATAAAAGTTTACGGCGTAACTATATTAGATGTTATGCCGTAAAGCCTCATCGGCACCGAATCTTCGTATTAATTAAGCGATCTTCCAAATCTTCGCAATGAATGGTCAATTACGGCGTAACTCTTGTTGACGTTACGCCGTAACTCCTTCGTCAGTACAAAAATAAGTAAAAACTGGTTACGGCGTAATCATGGTATCAATTACGCCGCAACTCATGAATAATGCGGATTTTGATGTAAAAAGCCGTTTTTTCGCATCTTTTCTGTCCGGGTTTTTTGCATATTTTTATGTTTCATTGCCCCTCAAATTACCTAAAATACATAAAATATTATCGAAATTAAGTATCCTAAACGATAATTATGCATTGTACCTGATAAACGTTTGGGATTTGATATGGTAAAAAAGTATTAAATATTTGTTTATCAAATATCCATCACACTTAAACTTCTTTTTTTTTTTACTTTTTGCCTTTTAAGTAGAACCTTTTTAAATATAATTCTCAAAAAGATATCTCCTAGGTTTTTTTTTAGGAAGTTTATGAATTTAAAAATCACTTATGTTAGAAAATTCTAAACCGAGCACCTCACGAAATGAAAAATGAATCACACTCATCCTCTCACTAATTTATGTGTTCCGTTTTTAGTGATCGCTCAACTGCTCAGTCATGGCGAGTATTCTATCATAAGCTTGGCCAGGATACTAAGCTTCACCACTAGAGTCTAGAATGCAACTGTTCAAAAAGGTAAATGGGTTGACAAAACACAGGCTTACGAGGTGATTCATTCTCTAGGAGAATGATATATGGTAGGATAAATACATGGGATGCACATTTAAATGGTGTTAAATAAAAACACAAAACAAATAGTTTCCTAATGACATAAAACTCCTCGTTCTGGTGCATCAAATCTCATAAGGTTAAAAATCTACCATATTAAACAAGTTTTTACGTATGAAAGAGACAGTGACGCTAAAATGCTCATAATCTCATATCTTAGCAAGAATAAGACGGCATTTATAATCAGCTGTTAATCATCAATTGAAAAAAAAATTATGTGCTAAATTTTTTTGAAAAAATTTAGCCCAAATATTAGCACCATAATATCACCAAAACCTCATGATTTCTATCTCCCTTCCCCCCAATTGAGTTGTACAATTCCCCACATTGTTCACAAATAGACTTATATTAGAAAGGAGAGAGATAGAATATGTACGTGTTTACTATGATAACTACCGCGATTAATAAAGACAGAATTAACATTGCCAGCCTGGACAAGCGGGGAAATACTAACCACAATAACGACATATAGCTGATCAATAATGACTGATCAGCTATTAAAAATTGCTTGCATTCTTTTTTTTCTCTCTTTTTTTTCTCTTTTTTTTTTGTAGATGGCAAGACAAGGGGGATACCAATAAATCACATACAGACAACTATTTTACATGAGCGTTCAATCCCCACTTGAGATCTAAATGTCGTCAAATACATGTCTTTTACTTAAATTAACCTTATGCATTACCCGCAACTTCTCACCAGTTGAAACCCCAAATTGACCAGCCAAGCTCCCCGATCATGGACAAGATACTACGAGGGTTGCTAAGGCGATAGTGTAACAAAACAACATATATTAGGTTACAAATGAAAGGAAAGGCTCAACAGGTTATACTAGGGGTATCTTGCACTAAAGATGAGTGCAACAAGGGGTTTAACAGGGGGATTGACTAATCAGTGTGAAAAGTCAATATACACAAACATAACATGGATGGGCTATTTGGGGTTAATCCTAAAATTGCCTTTTATCACAGCTACACCAATTACACTAGGTGCAATGCTCATTATGGTGGTCTCGAAAAGATATACCAGGCCAAGTTCTAAAGTCTACTACAGCCACCGGCACACTCATTTTTATTGGATTTATGTATAAGGGGAAAACGGAAAGGCTTATCCTCACATATTTATTTTAAAATACTAAAGGTAGGTAGTGTCAGTAAAGTTTTAATAGATAAGTAAACTGAATAACACTTGTCAAAAATTTTAGTAATGATAAATTTTTCAAAATAAAATAGTAAAAAATAAAGGCATGGTATAATCAAATGGTCGTGTTTTATCTTCTAATCCTGCCCCCCACTGGAGTCAAACATAAGCATATAATTTTTTAAATAGAACTCGGGTTTTAGAAAAATTGGATATGAATTTATCCCATGGATTTGCCTCAGTGATCATGAAAGAAACATGTCTAAGCCATGCTCCAAAGTCTGCTTCCTTGAACAATATTCTCCAACATCACAGGATACATTACCAAACCACCTGTATGAATCCAATAGTCGGTTTGTGATGCTTCCTCACAAAGACTTGTTTAGTATCCATAGCACCCCACATGTGCCACAACCTGTATGGCTACTGTTAGCCTTAAAATATGTTGACTTATCTAAAATTACATTGCCAAACACGCAGGGACTAGATTAGACTATTTAGGATAGTTTAGTTGTGTTTGGACTATAAATACCCCCTCCATACTTCCATGGAGGGGTGAGGATTCATTTTGTAAAGGTGTGTGTGTTCTTGTTTCTCTCTAGACACACACATCTCCTCTCTACTTTATCTCTCTAATAATATGGATAATCATTTCTTTTATCCTCCCCGACCTCCAGATCGTTCCTTTGTTAGTGATATCTTATTAATAACAATTGGTACCATAGCTGCAGGGGTGTTTTATATTGTGTTTGTTGCTGCGTTTTTACAGCTTACTGGAGCTTATTTTAGCTTATTTTTATGGCTGAATTGGTGACAAAAAGCCACAGCTGAAAGACTTGTTTTGTGGGTTTGCCGCTTCGTGTTTAGATCTGCTTATTCCGGCTTATTTATCCATATTTTTTGTGTGCTTATTTCATGGGGAAAAAAGCCATAAATCTGCTATTGTTGTTGTTTGATGTTTTGTGGTTTCTTTTACTGGTTTAGATCTACTTTTTATATGCTTAAAAGACAAGTTTATAGAAGAAACAATTCTAGGTTTGAATATTTTTCTTGTTAGCGGTTTGGCAAACATAAAAAACCAGATCCATATTTTTAGGGAAAAGTACAAAAGTACTGTACTGTAGCGGTTTAACCACTGTAGCGGTTTGCCACCGTGGCGGTTTGCCACAACGATTTGGCATACAGGTTATGAAGACAACTTTTCATGTTCAATAGAAACAAACCGTTGCCCAACTTTTTAGTCAGGTGCGGTTTGGTTGGTGGCGGTTTGGTTCATGGTGAAGGTTTGGTGTCGTGGCGGTTTGGGATACTGATGGCGGTTTGGGTTACTGATGGCGGTTTGGTGGAACCACAACCCAAACTGAGTCAACTCGGTTATTAACGGCGTTGACCGGAAACTACAACTTAAGTCAAGTTGGTCAAATTAATTATCCGGTCTCCACAGGAACAGAATAATTGATGATGAGACAGAAACACTCAAATCATTAACCACAAGACTCAAACCAAGGCAACATCAATAACAATAACCACATCAACACAGCCAATTTCAACCATTCGTCTCAACTCAATACAACAAATCCACATCCACAAACTATCCTAACATCCCTTCATCACATTTATACAACTTCTAATCCATCTCCATAACTCGTCAAGACTCAAACAAAAACTAAAATGAAAAAATAAGATCTCAGCGTGTTCTACATAAATCTCAAATCTTTATAAGATCTTGTACGTTAGAACCAAACCCATCATCGATCTTTGTGGAGCGTTTCTCCTTATTTCTATGTACGAAAACATAAAGAAAGAACAAAACAAACTTGTTTCATTCTCTCTTTCTTTCGATTTATACAAAACAGAAAATGAAACACCTACCCGAGACCATAAGTATGATCTTGAAGCAATACTCACCTTGATCTCTTCGTGTGTTTAGTGTATGGGGTTCAAGGTTTGTGGTTAATAAAAAGGTTGGGTTGGGAGATGATGACCGGTTCATTTTTTTGGGATAAAAATAAGATGTATGTTACTGCGTTTGGTTTGGGAGAGAAACAAGGATGGGGCGATTGTATTTGTGATTAGGGTTAAGTATTATAAGCGAGTAAAATTAGGGATTTATATCAGGATTGAGTGGATCTGGTTATATTTTGTTGAATGGGCCGAGATTTAAAAAGAAAAAATGGGCTTGATTAATGTTATTGATTTTTTGACCAAATTTTTGTATTGGTGATGGGCCGGTGGGTTTATCACAGCCGGTATTAACAAAAATGATTTGGCCAATATTTTGTTTCCAGGCTGGTAAAGGTAGGCAGGCCGAGTATATCTTGATATTGGGCTGGAATTGATGTTTTAAATCATAAAATGCTATCACGACAAGTTTGACCTAGACAATATTGATCCTTAAACGGGTCAATTCAAAACAATATTCGTCCTAATTCAACACGCTTAAACACGAACATCAACACAACAAACACGATACATAACACTAAAAACGATCCGAATAAGATTCACTAAAATGACAAACGGCTAAAGATTTAGATTACGATGACAAGTGATCACGAAGTTGATTTGGTATCCCATATTTGAGATTGAAGTGGGTTTCACGAAGGCGTCTACTTATTTCATCATCGAGACTTCCTTCTATTTTCTACCCCTTTTCTTCAAGCCTAATATATCGATTTATGACTTGCTTGAACATATACAACTTATGATTAAGACTTGGATTATCTAGTTACTTCCTGATGTAAGGAGTTACATTGTAGTGCTCACGGGTTATAGCTATCACTTAAATGAGTTACATTGTAGTACCCAGTGTCACACGCAAACGTCGATGTGGATAATTTCAAGAGGTGTTGTACTTCTTATACTTTTCTGGTTGAGTATAGAGTACTTATAGATTTAATCTTGCACCGTTCTTCAATCAACAGCAGTGCAAGATTAAGTAACAAATCTGGGGGATTCTACTTCATTTTCAAGTTTGGTATATCGAGTTTACTTCACCAAGTGATCACAACAATAGCCGACAGAATACGAGGTTGGTAAGTTAGCCAGAGAGTTTAAAGGGTGAGATGTAATAAGAAATTCTCACAGGATATTATTATGCTATTCCAAGACAATGGTACTTCACAGTATAAGCAAAATTCTCAAAGTTCTTCACCGACATTCATACACAAGACCTTGATTATACTAAGTTTTTCTTGATTCTTGTTTCATCTCCTCTACGGTTTCTGAAGACAAGAGGGTAATGGTTCGTCTGGAATTTAAGATTTGTGCTTAAGACAAGAACTTCTCGAGTATATGGACGTACACGACAATGATGCTTCCGAGAGTTTGCAACCATCATGAGAGAAAATGTGTACATCCGGGACTTAGTTGACTTTGATGTTACCATGTCAACTTCCAGGAGGAAGTAGTGTATACTACTTTACTTAGTATGGTTTATGAAGTATTCTGCATACGTGAGAAGAATTGTTTGCTGATTTCTCGCATGCACCCCAACGAATATTACTCAAGCCTAATGACTAGAAGGCAGGATTATTTGGTGTGGTTTGACTTCTACAAATTTTCGCTATGCACGTCAATGACAAGTAGAAGATTGTTCAAGCTACATCAAAGTTTCAAAATCTGCTCAAGATACAGATGTTGGTTTGGGGGAAGCTGATTTAGAAACTTCGCCAAAAAGGAGTCTGAAGAAAGCTTTTCAAGATATGTTGCATGAATTGGGGGGAAGTTAATCCAACTCATGCATACTATAAGGGTTCCTATACAAATAAAGACACTGAAGATCCAAGCTGGAGTACATGTTTTAAGACCAGGAGAACTCAGAAGACATCTTCAGCTTTGAAAGCGCTTTGGAAGACTATGTATTGTATTTGTACTTGATAGGAACATTGTAAGTAATTCCGTATGTCCACATATTAGGGGAAGATTGTTAGCCTTAAAATATATTGACTTATCCGGAATTACATTAGTTGATAAATAGCCAAAAACGCAGGGACTAGATTAGACTATTTAGGATAGTTTAGTTGTGTTTGGACTATAAATACCCCCTTCATACTTTCATGGAGGGGTGAGGATTCATTTTGTAAAGGTGTGTGTGTTCTTGTTTCTCTCTCTAGACACACACATCTTCTCTACTTTATCTCTCTAATAATATGGCTAAGCATTTCTTTTATCCTCTCCAGCCTCCGGATCATTCCTTTGTTAATGATATCTTATTAATAACAGCTACAAGAAAGACTAATACCAAAAGCATAAATCCGGATAAAAGCATAATAACACGAAATGTATAGGATAATGATACAAGAAATATAATCCTAACTCACTTTCGTAGGAATCACTGTTGCATTTAGCGTATGCAACAAGCCTTTTAAACCATTTGGTGGCCCAAGTGGACGAGTGAAGTCTCGTGAGGGTTTCCAGAGAACATACCCACAAAGTTCATTTACCAATATACACAGTTTTATAAGATTTCAAACAATTTAATGGTTTACAGAAAGAGATTATGGTGTAACCATGAACTGGTTATGCCGTAATGATTTGGTTGCAATTTTTTTTTTGAAAATTATATTAGATTAAGTTATGGCGTAATCATAGAAAGCATTACGCCGTAACAACATTGATTGCGCCATAACTATAAGAGTTACGTCGTAACCTGTTGTAAATCAGCAAACAATTAACCACATAAAACGAGTCCATGAGACCTCAAATTCCATCCCCATGCTATTAGACCCCTGCAAAACCATGTAAGAAACATACAAACCCAACTAATCTGCATGAATGAAATGAAACAAGACAAAACATAAATTAAAAATAGTCATGGGGCGCCTCCCACGAAGCGCTTGTTTTTGTTCGAGTCTCTAGCTTGACTCCACTCTTATTTACTAGGTAATCGGGTGCATCCCCTCACTTGGGATCAAGTGTGGGTGGAAGTAGCAATAGACACCCATAGGAGTAAGTTATCTACAAGATAGGGAAATAATAATAGAAAGCATACATTTCAGGAGATATAATGTCCCTATCTACCTTACATGGTTTAGGTGTTTTGAACACTCCATATAAGGGACTCATAAGTTGAGTTTGAAAGAAAGGCTCGATATTAATGATAACGGAATGCACCTGTATTTATGTAAAATTTGGCTGAGGTTCCTTAGCTAGAAGTCTTTCAAGCTCTTCTAAATCCTTAGTAGGATTAAAATCAGCCTCCTCATCAACCATGGTTACATTCAAAGTCTCGTCTCTGAATTCTTCCAAAAGTTTGTCCAAAATTGATTTAGTAGCCGGTGCTTCATATCAACATAGAGGCGGTGTGGTGTGAATGGGTTCTGGGATCAAAGGTTGTACAATTTCGTCTATTTCATCAGGGACGTTAAAAAATTTCCTAATCTATTCTAGGTCCTTGACCGTAATAACCCACATATCAAAAGTATCACCATCTTCCTCCTGATCCTCCTCTGAATCATCATCATGTTCCCAAATACTATCCTAAACTATATCATTCCCCATTCGCTTCATGTTTTCGGCTCCCGTTCTAAATAAGTCATCCAAGATTTTATCAAAGTCGGAATCCTTCTTACTAGTGTTAGGTGTGTGTGGTCGTTGAGCGAAAAATTAAGGTGTGAAACCATATGAGTGATTACTGAGTGGATTCATTCCTAGGCCTTGTTTAGCAACGTATATATTATATTCTGCTATAGTCATATTTTCAATGTCTACATCTTTGCTCTCTTTAGTAGATACAAAATAATTCTTAGGATAGGGTTGAACGGGTAGGAAACAAGGGTGTGGATGAGTTAAGTTATGAGAGTACGGATAGCTAAAAGTCTTACTCTTATTCCGGTGAAAAGAGTCAACATCCGCCTCATTATAATATGTTAGACTTCTTCTGAATCGAACGTCGTCCCATAATCTCCTTTCTTTTTCAGCTTCATACTCACGGTACTCGTCAAGCGTCATGTTCTCAATATCAGGCTCCATTTCCACGATTCCTAAAAATCAAACACAAGATACGAGTAGATTGTGCTCTTACAAGAAAGTAAATACTGAAATAAAATATATATAAAACTCAAACTTAAAACTTAATTAGCTCTCCGGCAGCGGCGCTAAAAACTTGATGCGTATTTTCTTTTCAATAATTATTTACCAAGTTTTAAATTTATAAAACTCGTTTCACCTTACAAACGCACTACGGGCAAAGAACCCGATCGTGAGTAGTGTAGTTATGGTAAATCCGAGGTCGTCCCAAAAGCTAAAGGGTGGAAATAAATCTGAGTTTAAAGTGTCACGTTTTTAAAGCTGTTTTAGTGATTAAGTTGTAATAAAATAAATGAGAGGAATTAAAGTGGTTTTATCAATAAAAGGAATTGGTATAGTGGAAAACTACTAAGAAGATAAACCCATTTAACTTAATTAAATATCCAAGGCTGAATTATCTTAATCTCAAGTGCAATGTCTAATTCTTGTTTTATTAGTGGTTTCTAAAGTCGATAGACTTGAATAGGTATATTTAGTCTATCATATACTCCCTGCGATTCTGAATCAGTCCAAATCATATAGGAGGTAGGTTATCCAAGTTGCAGTGATTAATCCCAACTATTCCCAAAACTGATCTAATAACCAATACAGATTATTAACCCTCTTTGAAAGAGTTCCTGTGCTTTTTAAATATATTGAGTGATAAGTGCGGAGATCGGTTAGTTCCTACACTAGGGGTCAGAGTCATAGATCCTCCCTAGTACCCGATGGATCCCATATTTACTAGATAATCTAATAATGAGGCAAGCAAGGTCCAAACCACCCGTACTACCAAAACCCAGGGTTAAACGATAGTCAAGGAATATCTAACGAAACAATAGTCAGACAAAGAGATCAAAAATAATTAACCAAGAAATAATTAATAAATTAAATGACAGAGTAAAATTAAACATAATAAATATCAAGCATCAACTAATTAAGACGAGACCAAATAAATTATTAAAAATAATTAATTGAAATCAAACTATAATTGTTAAGGAATCATGTGCAAATCATGCTGAAATAATGCTCCCGATCTTCTAGTTGGATTCCGAATCAAGCAGGCAGGCTACCTGCTTATTCTTTTCTTCTTGCCGTGTGCGTTCGCCGAGAGAAAGAATGGAACATAATTGAATGATTTATTCTCTTTTCATTCGTCACTTTATATACTAATTTAGAAGTAATGAATTTTGGCAAATCAAGTCCATCATCGTAGTTGTAATTTAATATTTGGTCCTTGAAACTTCATAAAGAATTAGCAACTTAGTCCCTGGATGAGTCATAGTTTACGGCGTAACCCCGATACTTGGTTACGCCGTAACACTCTTGACGCGGCTTTCCTTCTTTAAAAGATATTTTGGTTACGGCGTAACTAAATCACATGTTGCGCCGAAACCCTTAGCCAGCAACCAAATAATTTCCATAATAAAAGATTATGGCGTAACTCAAAGGGATGTTACGATGTAATGCCTCGTCAGCACCGAATCTTCGTATTAAATAATGAATTATGGCGTAACCCTTCGGGACGTTACGTCGTAACATCTTCAATGCATATAAATCTTTATAAATGACTAATATCGGTCATGATTTCTTTCCATAGATATAGTTACGGCGTAACCTATAATGGATTACACCGTAATCGTTGCTTGATTGACGTATTATGCATGAAATGTGTTACGGCGTAACCTAGAGAATAGATTACGCCGTAACGTCTTGTAAACTTTTACATTTTACGTCCTTTTCTTTTGATAAATGACAATTACCTGCATTTTACCTGAAAATCACAAAATAACTAAAAATATCTTGTTTTCAAGTGTTAGTGAAACATTTGCAAGTAATATAGGGGTATTTTGACACTAAAAAGTATTAAATATTTAATGTTATCAAGTCTTTAAAGTCTGGGGGCTAAAGTGTTAAATCTGCTTATATATACTTCATTCATCAGCTAGGGTTTCATTCATTTAACTAAGCCGTTTTAGTCTTTTCTCTCTCAAAGTTTATACTTTGTGTCTGTCTTTGATATCAACTGTTTCAGTCTTTACACTACAACATTCGCTGTAATCCCCGGCGACATGAAAAGCTTTTCCCCGGTGACATGTCGCCGGGAAAAACTATCCCCAGGGACATGTCGCCGGGGAATACATGCCAGGGAAGGCTCCAAGGGGATTCATTCCCCGGCTATTTGTCCCGGCGATAACGACATGCCCACACATTTTTCGGTCAACAAAAACTTTGGGTCGTTAAAGATATTCCCCGGCGACATGTCGCCAGGGATAGTTTTGTCATTAATTAGAGTTAATAATTAATTAATTAACCCCACGACTATGTCAACCCTGGCCAAGTATCCCCGACGATATATGAAAGAATCCCCGAGGACATATCCCCGGGGAAACTCGTGTATAGAGTTGACCAGGTCAAACCTGACCAAGAATCCCTGACGACATTAGGGGCTTTCCTCGGCGGCATGTCGCCGGCGCCCAGGTGTATTATTTTTTTTACAGCCTGCAATGCTGGAATTTCCATAAATTTTTCTAGAAAAATTTACCAATAAACAAACTTGTATAACCACATAAAATGATACCCAAATACATTACAACTTGTAACAAAACACAAAACAATATAGCGGATCAACGCATTTTATATAAATAAGCTAAATACGACAAAATCCGTATAAACATAATAAAGTCTACAAAATCGGGCTGCCTAGCCACAAAACTTACATTATCCGCAAGATACAAGTCAACTAATGTTTAGATAACATGTTCAACGTCACAAGAGCGACTTGGTAGAACTCGAACGGTTTTGAACCTCTTGCTCTTCTTTTCCAAAATGAACATAGAATTGAATCAAATAACGAAGATCCACTGACATTACAAGTATACAACTAACTAGTGCTGATACACTGAGCTTGCCTACAATATGACTACTCTTGCAAAAACACATTTGAAAAGATACAAGCCAACTTTACTACTTGCACATAAATGGAAGTAAAACATACATTGTTGATTCTCGAGTGTCCATATAACAGCTCTATATCTTTCTACACCATGTTCATGATACTTGTTAGATCCCGGAATTTCCCTAGGTTACCAAAATCTCTGCTATAAGGATTTAAAAGAATATGCTCAAATTTAACTAATTCGACTTTAATGCACCACATGTATAGCCACCAAAAACGATGTGTTAGATCCACCGATAAAAACAGACAAGCACCATCAACTTAATGAAAAGTAGCTATATCATAGGTGGGCAGGATGTAGATGTATGCCATGTTAATGTTCTTAAAAACAGACAAGCATTATGAACTGATATAAGCAAGTTAAAGCATAAGAAAATTGTCATAAGCTTTTTACATTTAAACATTGTTTCCATGTATGACAACAAAAAGAATGAATCTATAACACTTTAAACAAAATCACTCCCAAATTCAGCACCATGCCCATTTAGCGTGTCTCCATCTAAACCAACGATCTTTTTGGCTATTATGTTCAACTTGTTGGTGATTATTTGTTTGTGTTGAAAAACCCAGGCAACACCCAAGACTTCTATCACGTGCCAATGACCTTTCAATCTATTTGACCTGTTTACTTTTTATGCTTTTTTCATATCTACCCGTTTGACCCATCGCAGACAAAACATGATCCTAATTGACCAATTCATAAAAGGTTTATTAGCTGTATTAAAATGGAAGAAGCTGATAAGCTAATAAGCTTACCCAATAATCCTAATAACTATATCCACTCCCAAATGCATACAAAGAAAAGGTATTAAATTATCTAAAGAAATAAAGTCTTGTATTGATGGTATTCGAGTCAAAATTTAGGGCATGTCTGTACAATACCATGTAATTAGCCAAGTATAAACCAAAAAGTAACTATTGAATGACTAATTTACAGAATTTAAGGGGAGAAACTCATCTGCAACTGAGACAAGCTATAAGAATATGCACATGAATCAATGGTCCATCTTTAATATATTTAACAAATCCTGAGGCAGCATAGGCTAAGAATGGTCATTTGATGGATTCATGCCTACATCCTCCGCCGCATTCACATAATTCCATGAAAGCTAAGTCTCCATTCAATATGCTTGATATGGCGCCCTTGTGAATTCTTAATTCATCAATCCACGACATCTACACAAATCACAAAATCCAATTTCTAAGAAACAAATTAAAATTTTACTAAACTATACAAGGTATAACTAACTAAAACTACTTAACGTCAAAACTGGTGGTTTCTTATTTCAGAAACAAGTGTCATATCAAGTGCTAGATTAACAAACATAAACATTTTAACCACCATTAGCATGAGCATGAAATTTCCACCCACATTCACCATCAGTAGTCAATATAGCAAGTTCATAATTGAGCAGGGTCAACCTGCCTCAAACACCCCCTTAAACTAAAACTGTAGTTCAAATATTGTTTAGTCCTACCCGATAAAGCATATTATTACATTTACATGTTCAAGCTAACTTTTATCAACAAATTAACTAACTTTCCCAAATATCCAAACACAATTTATAAACAAAACAAAATTGCAGGAACAATGTTATTATTCACTTAAAACTAATTTCACTAAATTATCAAAAATATCATAAAGCTAATTTCACAAAATTATTAAAAATCAAATATTTAATAAATCAATCAAAACAACCTTTAATGAGTGACGTAGAAGATGGTTGTGGTTGCCGACGAAGATGGTTGTAGGCTGGTAGCCGGTATGCAACTGTGGCGAAGATGGTGGTCTTCAGTGTTGAGGGGAGTGGTGCAACAAAGATGGTGGTCTGCAGTGGTGACAACAGCAGCTGAGAGTCGCGTATGAGAGAAAAGAGAAAAGAGAAAAGATAAGTGTAGAATGGAGTGAATGAAGATAGATCTGTTTTTTCATCAACATTTTAGAGGGAAAATTTGACTTTTGGCGAAAATTTTGGGGGGAGAATACTTTTGGGTCTTGACTAAAAGTGTCTTACTTATTTTAATTTAATTAAAATTGATTAAAAAAGTTGTTAAATATAATTTAAGAATAAATTATATTTTAATTTATATATAGAAAAAATAAATTATGTATTAAATGAAAATGTTATAGTCGTTTTTGATTCGAGTTCGATGAACGTTTAACATGTATCATTTTACATAAGTATTAGATCGTTAAAAGTCGTACGCCCATAAATTAAAAATTTGATTCATTTGTTTCCTACAGTCGTTCTCATTCCTTTATTTTTGTTGTTTATTATAGTTAATCCTTATTATCACAGTTAGTTTAACTAAATCTCAGATGTGAATTGTCGAGATGGTATCGTTATACATGAGATACTCAACGGATGAGTCGAGATGGTATCTTTATACATGAGATGTTCAACGGATGAGTCAAAATGGTATCGTTGTACATGAGATGTTCAACAGACGAGTCGAAATGGTGTCGTTGTACATGAGATGTTCAACAGACGAGTCGAAATGGTATCGTTGTACATGAGATGTTCAACAGTCGAGTCGAAATGGTATCGTTGTACATGAGATGTTCAACAGACGAGTCAAGATGATATCGTTGTACATGAGATGTTCAACGGACGAGTCAAGATGGTATCGTTGTACATGAGATGTTCAACGAATGAGTATCGTTATACATGAGATGTTCAATGGAGGAGTCGAGATGTTATCGTTGTACATGAGATGTTCAACGGATGAGTCGAGATGATATCGTTGTACATGAGATGTTCAACGGATGAGTATCATTATACATGAGATGTTTAACGGTGGAGTCGAGATGCTATCGTTATACATGAGATGTTCAGCGGAGGAGTCGATATGTTATCGTTATACATGAGATGTTTAACGGATGAGTCGAGATGGTATCGTTGTACATGATATGTTCAACGGACGAGTTGAAATGGTATCGTTGTACATGAGATGTTCAACGAAAGAGTCGAGATGGTATCGTTGTACATGATATGTTCAACGGATGAGTCGAAATGGTATCGTTGTACATGATATGTTCAACGGACGAGTCGAGATGGTATCATTGTACATGATATGTTCAACGGACGAGTCGAAATGGTATCGTTGTACATGAGATGTTCAACGGACGAGTCGAGATGGTATCGTTGTACATGAGATGTTCAACGAACGAGTCGAAATGGTATCGTTATACATGAGATGTTCAACGGAGGAGTCGAGATGTTATCGTTGTACATGAGATGTTCAACAGATGAGTATCGTTATACATGAGATGTTCAACGGAGGAGTCGAGATGTTATCGTTGTACATGAGATGTTCAACGGATGAGTCGAGATGGTATCGTTATACATGAGATGTTCAACGGAGGAGTCGAGATGTTATCGTTGTACATGAGATGTTCAACGGATGAGTCGAGATGGTATCGTTATACATGAGATGTTCAACGATGAGTATCGTTATACATGAGATGTTCAACGGCGGAGTCAAGATGCTATCGTTATACATGAGATGTTCAGCTGAGGAGTCGAGATGTTATCGTTATACATGAGATGTTACACGGATGAGTCGAGATGGTATCGTTATACATGATATCTTACACGGATGAGTCGACATGGTATCGTTATACATGATATGTTACACGGATGAGTCGAGATGGTATCGTTATACACGAGATGGTCAACGGATGAGTCGAGATGTTATCGTTATACATGAGATGTTTAACGGATGAGTATTGTTATACATGCGATGTTTAAAACGACTAAGTATTTCCTGGATGAGTATCGTTGTACATGAGATGTTAAACGGAGGAGTCGATGTTGTATTGTTGTACATGAGATGTTCAACGGATGAGTCAAGATGGTATCATTATGCATGATATGTTTAATGGATGAGTCGAGATGGTATCGTTAAACATGAGATGTTAAATGGATGAGTCAAGATAGTATCATTGTACATGAGATGTTAAACGGATGAGTCAAGATGGTATCGTTATACATGAGATGTTCAACGGATGAGTCGAGATGGTGTCGTTATACATGAGATGTTCAACGGATAAGTCGAGATGTTATCTTTATACATGATATGTTTAACGGATGAGTCGAGATGCTATCTTTATACATGAGATGTTCAACGGATGAGTCAAGATGCTATCGTTATACATGAGATGTTCAACGGAGGAGTCGAGATGTTATCATTGTACATAATATGTTAAACGAATGAGTCAAGATAGTATCGTTGTACATGAGATGTCAACGGAGGAGTCGAGATGGTATCGTTGTACATGAGATGTTCAACGGATGAGTCGAGATGGTATCGTTATACATGAGATGTTCAACGGATGAGTCGAGATGCTATCTTTATACATGATATGTTTACCGGATGAGTCAAGATGTTATCTTTATACATGAGATGTTCAACGGATGAGTTGAGATGCTATCGTTATACATAAGATGTTCAACGGAGGAGTCGAGATGTTATCGTTGTACATGAGATGTTCAACGAATGAGTCGAGATAGTATTGTTGTACATGAGATGTCAACGGAGGAGTCGAGATGGTATTGTTATATATGAGATGTTCAACGGATGAGTAGAGATGTCATCATTATACATGAGATGTTCAACGAAGGAGTCGAGATGGTATCATTGTACATTAGATGTTTAACGGATAAGTCGAGATGGTATCATTGTACATGAGGTGTTCAACGGATGAGTCGAGATGCTATCGTTATACATGAGTTGTTCAATAAAGAGTCGAGATGGCATCGTTATACATGAGATGTTCAACGGCTGAGTCGAGATGCTATCTTTATACATGAGATGTTCAACGGATGAGTCGAGATGCTATCATTATACATGAGATGTTCAACAGAAGAGTCAAGATGCTGTCGTTGTACATGAGATGTTTAACCGATGAGTCGAGATAGTAACGTTGTACATGAGATGTTCAACGGAGGAGTTAATATGGTATCGTTGTACGTTAGATGTTTAACGGATGAGTCGAGATGGTATCGTTGTACATGAGATGTTTAATGGATGAGTCGAGAGGCTATCGTTATACATGAGATGTTCAACAGAGGAGTTGAGATGGCATCGTTATACATGGGATGTTCAACGGATGAGTCGAGATGCTATCTTTATACATGATATGTTTAACGGATGAGTCGAGATGCTATCGTTATACATGAGATGTTGAACGGATGAGTCGAGATGCTAACGTTGTACCTGAGACGTTTAACGGATGAGTTTAGATGGTATCGTTATACATGAGATGTTCAACAGAGGAGTCGAGATGGTATCGTTAAATTTTTATTGACTTTGTAATGTCATTCGTATGCTTTAATGTTTGAGCGTTTATCGATTTGTAATGTAATTCGTATGCTTTAATGTTTGAATGTTTATCGATTTGTAATGTAATTCGTATGTTTTAATACGTTGTTAGTTTAAGTCCGCATAACATGGTTTCGAGTGCGTAACAAACCTTAATAACAGTTTCTAAAGCTTCCGAACCAA
>BQNB010081337.1:0-19611 GCA_026074375.1 Tanacetum coccineum
CCAATCTCATTGAGATGATCACACTCAATAGATTGATTACCAATACCTCATAAACACATATAAACACACATAAACACATAAAATCACATAAATCATACATTGCAATAGGCACCTAAGTCAACACTAACGGTTTGACTAACCTGCTCAAGCTATGGTTGTCACAAAGATCTCATATCATACAATGTTTTGGTGCATTCTTTCTAACGCGTTTCTTATTTTCATGTTGGTGTCAAAATGCAGCTAGGAAATCCAGTTTTGGAGTATGCTACTGATCTAAATTCGAGAGTTGAGTTTTTTTGGTCGCGTGTTCTTACATCAAATTTGACATACAAGTTATTCACTTCTACATGTAACTATTCGCTCTATGTGAGTGAATATTATAGAGATGCAGTTTCACCCATATGTTCAAAAGTTTATACTTAGTACGTAAAGAAACCAGTAAATTTGTGGACAAATATGACGTTACCCTTGACATATGTATCCCGCCAGTTCTATCCCAATCAAAGATCATTACTCCTCAGGTTCGTATTTTGCACAAAAAATCATAATATTTACTTTCTTAATGCTTAGGACCAAATTTTCTATTAAATTGCGCAAGAGCAAATTACATTATAAGTTTTGAAGTTGTGTAGCTTATACATGCTTTCATACATTTCTTTTGAACAAGTAACCGAGAGGGTTGATGTTTGCGTGGAAGACGAAATGGTTAATTATCTTAATAGGCGTAATGTCCATAGAGCCATGCATGCACGCTTGGTTGGAGTCCATAAATGGGAAGTTTGTAGGAAGTAAGTCTTCATTCACGAACTTGCCTTATCGAGATAGCTACAATCAACAGTTGGAGATAGCTACATCAGTAGCATAAATGGGATATTTTGATATTTATTTGTTTTTAACATTTGAACCAGCATCCAAGATTATGAACCACTCAACATCGAGATAGCTACAATCAACATTGTGGGATCATTCATCAAGGAAGGAGTCCGTGTTCTGGTTTATAGGTGTACAAAAACACGGTAAAGAGATAAATAACAAAAAATTATAACAGTAGTTTCTATAATCACTTTTAAAACTCAATGCCAAACACCCAACTAATACAAAGGCTCCTATGTTATATGTTGTTTGTTGAGTAAGTAATGAGTCTTCTCATGTTACAATGGTTTGCAATTATATTGTGATCTTTTTACGTTCGTTCTCGTGGTCTTATTGCACTTGCGCAATTTAATAGAAAATTTGGTCCTAAGCATTAAGCAACATTAAAAATCATTAATCTTACTACAAACTTAATTTGCAACATTAAAAATCAAAGTGGCCTTGCTAAACTACTTTGTCAAGCCAAGTTGATAATATGGGATGAAGCATCAATGGCTAAAAGACAAGTGAAGGTGGTAGATCGAACGATGCAAGACATTACCGGGGTCAAGCTCCCATTCGGTGGCAAGATTTTTGTTTTAAAAAAAAACAAGGGGGATTTTCGACAGGTTTTTTAACCGTCGTAGAAGACCGTAGAACCACTGAGCAGCGGAAAATTGTAGATTCCAATCTATGAATGTTCCAACCTGAGCTCTTTGGAACATATATTAATTAAACAAATGCGGTTAAACATAAACATGAGGGCACGAACCGACCCATGGTTTTCAAACTTTCTATTACGAGTTGGTGACGGAGTTGAAGAGGTCACCGATCAAGACTACATACGAATACCGGATGACATGACCATTCCATACACTGACAAGACTGCCTCGAAGGATGCATTAATCAATGAAATATTTCCTTCCTTTGCCACTAACGCTCATGCATGTGTTGATATAGTTTCAAGAGCTATCTTATCAACTAAAAATGAACACATTGACAGCATTAACGATCTGTTAATTGACAGATTTCCTGGCGAAGAGAAAGTTTACTATAGTTTTGATGAAACGGAAGACGACACGCACAACTACTATCCTCTGGAATTCTTAAACTCGCTTAACGTAAGCGGATTGCCCCCTCATCACTTGCGCTTGAAATTTGGATGCCCAATTATTCTTGTAAGGAATCTCGATCCGGCAATGGATTATGTAATGGCACGAGGCTAATATGCAAACGCTTTGATCTTAATGTCATCAATGCTGAAACTGATGTCGTACAACACGCTGGAGTTAGAGTACTCTTGCCAAGAATTCCTCTTGCTCCATCTAAAGAAGACATGTTCTCTTTCAAACTAAAGAGAACATATTTCCCCGTCCGGCTTAGTTTTGTAAAGACTATCAATAAAGCTCAGGGGCAAACAATTCCAAATGTGGGTGTCTATTTTCCCGAATCAGTTTTCTCGCATGGCCAGCTTTATGTTGCGTTGTCTAGAGGGATATCACGTACAACTACCAAGGTATTAGTGAAAACAGAAAAAGAGTCCGATCAACGAGGATTCTACACCTCAAATGTCATGTATCAAGAAGTTTTACGCGACGAGTAACGTGCGCATAATGATGTAATGTTTCACTTTCAATTCATTAGGATGTGAAGTTGCATATCATTATTTATCACAATATTGGATATTTTAATCGGCTTTGGGTCACACCTTGTAATATGTAGAGGTTGCATTTCGTTAATTTATACAATATTGTATATATTTTTTTCTAATTAATACATTCATTACTATTCGAGTTATTTAGCAAATGACTAAATTGAGTAAATATTTTGATGTATACCATCTCTTTGGAGGTTTTGTTAACTCGTGTAACAAACATTTTGATGAAGCGGAAGAGGACACACACAACTACTATCCTTTGGAGTTCTTAAACTCGCTTAACGTGAGCGGATTGCCCCCTCATCACTTGCGCTTGAAATTTGGATACCCAATTATTCCTTTAAGGAATCTCGATCCGGAAAATGGATTATGTAATGGCACGAGGCTGATATGCAAACGCTTTGATCCTAATGTCATTAATGCTAAAATTGCTGTCAGACAACACACTGAAGTTAGAGTACTCTTGCCAAGAATTCCTCTTGCTCTATTTAAAGAAGACATGTTCCCTTTCAAACTAAAGAGAACACATTTACCCGTCCGGCTTAGCTTTGCGATGACTATCAATAAAGGTCAGGGGCAAACAATTCCAAATGTGGGTGTCTATTTGCCCGAATCAGTTTTCTCGCATAGCCAACTTTATGTTGCGTTGTCTAGAGAGATATCACGTACAAATACCAAGGTATTAGTGAAACCAGAAAAAGAGTCTGATCAACGAGGATTCTACACCTCAAATGTCATGTATCAAGAAGTTTTCCGCGACGATTAACGTACGCATAATGATGTAATATTTCACTTTCAATTCATTAGGGGAGTTTAATTGAAGCAAGCTTTATTTGTGTTAATCCACATATATGTATTGACTAACCACCACCAAATGATTAATCACTTTCATGTCATAGAGAAATATTTTTGTTTTTCAAACTTTGCTAGATACACATTTAGCTAGTAGTTAGAAAAAGGTTTGAATATGTATACACAATATAATGCTTGAGTTTAATTAGTTCAGATATATGCGTATTTTGTATGTGTGTTTAAGAGCTTCTTTATGGTGATGGCACGAGACGACCAAAATCAATCAGACGCAAATCTGAATATGTAGAAATTAAGGGTGCGTTTGGTTTCTACCATTTGACATGAGGTTTTTGACTTATGGTAAATATTGATTGTTTGGTTGAAGTCAATGGGCCCACAGATTGGGCGATGAAAATATAGCATCTCTCAACCAAGGGCAACCACCTAGGATTACACAATACGCCTTCTTCTTATTTGCTTTTTTCAAAATTAGTGGGCCACCTTTTAATTACAACCACTCATTGTTACTTATATCATTTTTTGTTATAATTTAATGATATCCCATTTTAATTTAAAATTATAAATAATTAAATATTATAAATAATATTTAATTCAAATCTAAATCCAAATCTAAATTCTAATTCAAATCCAAATCCTAATCCTAAACCCACTTAATACTAAACGGGCCTTAAGACTCTATGTTTTCATCCGTGTAGTAAGTGCATACAAATACTTTCGTACTTGGTTCATTGAAGTACAAACACATAAGCCACTCTTCAAGCATTATAATACTCACGTTAATTACCAAAACCTCAAATAGTGGTTAGTACGGTTTTGGTTTTGAAGATAGGAATTCTATTAATATGTCGTTCTTGTCATTGCAAGATCGAGATCGTAAAATCTCATCGAGACCTTTAAGATCTTACTATAATGCCATTCTTTTAATAGTCTTTGTAACGATAATACCTAAAATTCTCTCTTTTATGGGCAAAAAAATGGCTCCCTCTATTCCATCATTTCTGATCGCATAATCTTCTTCTTTCTTGATCCGAATATCATATAATACTCTTGTTTAATCTGTTAATCTTATGATTATAATGATTTAACAAGTTTCTTATTTGATTGATGTTTCTCTAAAGATTTAGGGTGCGATCTCTCATTTAGGGTTTGGTGTTTTTTCGTTCTTTAGGGATCTTTATTAATTCTTATCGACTTTCATTATGGAAGTCAGATAGTCCTTCGTGTATTTATATTATTGCCTTCCTTCAAAGGTTTTTCGTGATGAGATAGACGTGGATCTCATAGCTGCTGTGTTGATCTTTTAGTTTTCTTTGTTTAGGGTTTTTTAGGTTTCGTTTTGCTTGTTGCAGTCAAGAATGTCGAATACAAGTGATAAGGGTACTACGTTTGGAGATGGTGCTGCTAGGGTTGGTATGCAGCTTAGAAGTAGTCCAAAGGTGAGTACATCTTCTCCTTTGGTTTCTCCGTCTACTATTATTAACGTGCCCCGAGAACTGTATAGTATTGATGTTGCTGCCACTTTTGGAGTTCCATTAACTACTGTGGGTGACTTGCAAAAGTTAATTAATGATATTGATGCTGGTAAACATGATGAGTTATTATCTGAGTTGACTAATGAAGATCGTATGGAAACCTTGGAAGCATTAGGTTCTATATGTAATTCAATTAAGGTTGATCGTAATAATGCTGATGTTATCCCTTGTAAGGTTTCGTATGCTGATGATTCAATTAATCTTAATGTTGATGAATCCACAATACCTAGTGACCCTATCGTTCAGTCTGTGGACATCAATAAGTCAACATCCTATGCTGGAGTTGCGGGTGGAAGTGCAAAGGATCAACCAAATGTTAATTCCAACTTTCGTACCTTGGTGGCTGATCCCGTATTTGATGGTGTTAACATCTCTATTCCTCGTAAAGTTGTTGAAAAGGTTAGTACTCGCTTTGAACACACTCTATATGGCTACTTTATTGGAAAGAGAATGGCGTTTCCGGTTGTTGAATATTATGCTAGGAACAACTGGGCGAAACATGGGCTGAAAAGGATTATGATGAATTCCAAAGGCTTCTTTTTCTTTAAATTTGATTCCCGGGCTGGTTTAGAGGCTGTTCTGGAGGGTGGTCCTTGGTTGATTCGTAAATCTCCGATCATTCTCAAGAAATGGTCGATGGATACTAGATTGCTCAAAGAAGAATTGACTCGTATTCCGATATGGGTTAAATTGCATGATGTTCCTATTCAAGTTTTTGAAGAGGATGGTATTAGTCTAATTGCTACGTTCATTGGTAAACCTGTTATGCTTGATTCATACACAAGCTCCATGTGTAATGATTCGTGGGGTAGGAGTAGTTTTGCTCGGTGCTTAATTGAGGTAAATTCAGAGGCTGATCTCGTGGATGTTGTTACTATTGGTATTCCATCTCTTTCTGAGGATGATTTTACCAAAGAAACCATCCGTGTTGAGTATGAATGGAGGCCGCCCAGATGTGATACATGTAAGATTTTTGGTCATGTTCATGACTATTGCCCTAAAAAAGTGGTGAGTCCTCCTATTGTTGCTACTTCTAATGTTGTTACCCCTAATGCTGAGAAGACTAATGATGGTTTCCAAACGGTGGGTAAAAAGAAGAAGAGGAAAGGTAAGTCCAAGTCTACTAATGGCGGTCAGTTTACTGGTCCTTCGGTTAAACATAATGTTAGATATGAGCCTAAAGCGACTACAAGTGCACCAAAGAAGGGAACTACTTATGTGGGTTATACATCTCAATCGACACCTATGTTGAAGACGACTGGTAATTCATCTAAGAAAGATAATCTCTCCATGTCTAATTCTTTTTCTGCCTTAAATGAAGAAGAAGATGATGATGAAGAAGATGTGAAAAATGTGTATGATGAATCGGCTAACTTAATTCAAAACACAAAAGCTGGTGGAAGTTCATCTTTCACGGCTGCTGCTGGTTAGCTTGTTTAGTTGTGTTATGTGTTCTAGTTGCAATTAGTTGTTTCTAGAGTTGTAAGAGTTTATGGCATGCCATAAGCTCTAGTTTTAGGTGTTTATCAAGTTGTTTAGCTTGAGGTTAATGTGGTACTTCAGCCACATTCCATTTGTACTTAACTTTTTTCGGTTTTAATATACTTTACCGGGGTAACCATTTACCCAAAAAAAATGAAATATAATTGCTATTAGACTCGTATATAAGTAGGCAAAAATAACAAAAAGTATATAGTATCTTTAATTTTTATTCAGAAAATATATATATAATAATGTCTTTCGGGTTGACCCGATAACCCGATAAGATAAATAACTCAACCTGAACCCGACCCGATAACAATATCGGGTTATCGGGTTCGGGTCAAACCAACCCGACAAGATTTTTAACCCGATTTAACCCGACCCGATAAGCCTTATCGGGTTCGGGTTCAAGTCGGGTCAACCCGACCCTACTGACACCCCTAATCATAAGTGTCATATAAGCGTAAATATATATTAGACTAATTTAATATGAGTTTTATTTTCATTATATTATAACTTTTTTTTCTTAGTAAATTTGTTACAATATATGTTCTGGGACTTTGACTCTTCGAACTTCTTTTTGGACTTCTTCTTACGATTTTTATCCTGTCCGTGCTCGGGTTTGTCAGCGTTTTGGCTTCTGTTTTGCCCTTTTCTATTGTGATCCGTATTCCTGCACAATACAAATGCAAAACACACAAATACAATGTATTTTTGGTATGTTTTTGGTCTTTTAAGCATGTTTTCCTAGGTAAATGGTATGTGTAATTAAGCACATACCAGTGGCGATGATGACGGGGTGATGTGGTAATGAAGGTGGTGTCATGGAGATGGGGATGAAGGTGGCGGTGAGGGTGATGAGATGATCGTGGTGGTGTGGCAGCGGTTGGCCGGAATCAGGTCGGAGGTGGGAGGCAGCTGGTGGCCGGAAAATATAAGGAGTGAGAGAAATGTGTGTGTGGTGGCTAGGGTTAATGAGAAAAAAAAACCTAGGTGGTTATGTATATATACCATAAAGTTTAAAAAACATATGCCATGTGTAACATAGTCTAGGGGGTGATGGTGTAAATATTACCATAGGGGCCAAAAGTGTAATTTTTTTAAATAATGATTCGGGACTCGTTTAGGATAGTTAACGGTTGATTCAAGACACAAAAATTACGCCGTTGAGTTCAAAATGATTTTTCCATGAAAAGTGAGTATTTACACGACTAGTATTTTATAAATGTTTTATAAAATTTATTTAAAATGTTTATTATTTATTTGTGTAGTCATCGGGTATCACGGGCAAGCTTTGTCCGAAAAAATAAAACTTTGACTCGAATATTCGCGTTTTTAAAAAACTTTTTATTTAAAAAAATGTAAAATAATTTATTAAATATTTTAATTAAATAAATTAAACAGATGCCTCAGTAACAATTATCTTTTTCCCATCCACTAGGGCTTATAATTGTACTTCCCCATTGACATTTTTCACCTTAACAGTAGCCCAGAGTTGTTCAATGCACGAAGTATAGATCGTTGGATTAACCGTTAGTGCATACTTGATAGTGTGTGCATTAAGAATATCCACTATCTGATCCAAACCTTCACTTTCAGCGGTTTATCCCAAAACGCGACTAAATTGTGAGTATCAAGCAAACTGTAGTGTCGTCATGTGTTGGGTTTTTTGTGATGAAGATGAAATTGAGTTAGGGTTTGTGATTAGAGAGTATATGATTGAATGAAATCGATTAAATGAGTGAATGAAACCTTTAATCGAAGTATTTATGAAAATACCCTCAACAGCATTAACGTTCACTAGTTTGTAAGTTATGCTTAGCAGCACTAACTTTCAACAGCAGTAGTAAGTTTATGCCTAGCAGCATTAACTTTCCCCAGCAGCAGTAAGGTTATGCCTAGCACATTAACGTCCCCAACGCATTAATTAATGCCTAGCAGCATAACTTCGAATCACCAGCAATAACTCTAATTCCATTCTAACACTTTTCCATCCTCAAATTAACTTATAGCTCACAAAAACTCTCTGTCTATTTTTGATTTATCTCAATTCTTTTTACTCACAATTCTCTCTTTCTGTTTTTAAACAACTCTCTTTCTGTTTTTCAACTCACTACTTCTCTTAATTCTTTTTCTCACCAAATCACTCTATCTGTTTTTACATATCTCTCTTTCTGTTTTTATTCTCACCAACTCTCTTAATTCTCACAATATTAATTATACCAGTAGTATTAAGTATAACTAATAGCATTAACTTAGCAGTATTAAGTATAACTAGCAGCACTAATTATACTTAACAGCAAAAACTTTTAATGACATGAATAATAGTACTAATTCATACAAAACTCTACAAAAACATAAAGAGATAAAAGATTTTAGAGATTTAACATTCCAATACTAGCAATCAAATATTGAAATCTACTTACATCAAAAGCTTTTGTAAGCAAATCTGCAACATTCTTGTCAGTATGGATTTTGACCATTTGAATCAATTTCTTTTCATTGCAATCTCTAATAAAATGATGTCTGATCTCTATATGCTTTGTTTTTTAATGAAAAATAAGATTTTTAATTATGCAAATAGTACTGTTATTGTCAATAAATATATTGGTATGCATAAAATTATACCTATAATCAAGTAGTTGATTTTGAATACAAAGCACTAGTCCACGTCAACTTGAAGCAACCACATACTCAGCTTCTATTATGGAATTTGCAACCACTGTCTGTTTCTTGCACTGCCATGATATTAATCTACATCCAAGGAATTGACAACCTCCTGTTGTAGACTTCCTATCCAAGCTTGCTCCAGCATAATCACTATCAGTGTATGCTACCAAATCAAAAGGAGAATCTTTTAGATACCAAAGGCCTAATTTTGGTTGACCTTTTAAGTACCTAAAAATCCTTTTCACAGCATAAAGATGTGAAACCTTTGGATTGACTTGGTATCTAGCACAGGCACATACTGCAAACATGATGTCAGGTCTTGAAGATGTAAGATACATCAATGAACCAATCATTGACCTATACATATGAACATCCACTTCTTCACCATCTTTATCTTTGAGCAGAGGCTTTTGAGTTTCCATTGGTGTGCTTGCAGTCTTGACTTCTGTAAACCTAAATTTCTTTAGAATTTCACCAACATATTTATCTTGACTAATAAATATGCCATCCTTCTTCTGCTGCACTTGTAATCCCAAAAAGAATGTAAGTTCTCCCATAGAACTCATCTAAAATTTCTCATGCATCAACTTCTCAAATGCATTGCACAGCTCCTTCTTTGTTGAACCAAAGATGATATCATCCACATACACTTAGACCAGCAAAATATCACCTTTGTACCTTTTAATGAATAAGGTTTTGTCAATTTTCCCTCTTTGAAACTCATTGTCTAACATATATGTTGACAAGGTTTCATACCAAACTCTAGGAGCTTGATGTAGTCCATACAATGCTTTTTCAACGTTGTACACTCTATCAGGAAAGTCTGGATCTTCAAATCCTGGTGGTTGACATACATACACCTCTTCTTCAATCTTTCCATAGAGAAAAGCACTTTTTACATCCATTTGATACACCACAAAATCTTTAAATGAAGCATAAGCTAAAAATAGCCTAATTGCTTTAATTCTTGCAACAGGGGCAAAGACTTCATCATAGTCAATCCCTTCTTCTTGTGTGTACCCTTGAGCAACCAATCTTGCTTTGTTTCTTATCATAATTCCTCTTTCATCCTTTTTATTCTTGAAGACCCATTTAGTGCCTATAGCCCTTTTTCCATTTGGTAAATCCACTAAAGTCCAAACTTCTTGTAGCTTGAATTGTAGAAGCTCTTCCTGCATAGCCTCTATCCAGCTTGGATCCTTTAATGCATGAATTACCTTTTTGGGTTCTTCTTGTGATAAAAAGCAAGCAAACAAGTAGTTTTGAAGGTCTTTATGGTTTGTTCTTTGTTAAATAGTACTAACAAACCCATGTTCCTCCAAATTCTTTGACATTCTTCTTGTTTGTGTAGCTGATTGCAAATCTACAATCACTTGATCAAGAGGATGATCTTTATGAATTATTGTAGTTGGATTAGGACTGACTTATAAAACATTTCCTGTTATCTTACAAAATACCTCGTGTCGTTATATAAACTACCTTGTTTTCATTACCACGAACTGTTTTGCTACCTTATAGACTATATTGTTTATACCGTATAAGATTTTTAACATAACATTAGTTTGACGAAATGATCATTCTATCGTTAGTTCCTTAATTATGCATAGCCTGATCACCTATGTATAATTCAGGAAGGACCATGATATACTGGGAGTAGTCACCATAAATTTTTTGTCAAATTACCCTTACGTTCCATCTCTATTTTCTTCCCTTCCTCTACACTATCAACGAGATTATATTGTACTCGTGTTTTATTAATATTTTGCGTGCGTATTCATGAGTCATGTCGGTCACGTGTATTCGCATTCGTAAGCGTCATAACCAAGTAGCTTTTCTTCAACCTTAGCATATAGAAATACCACAACCTTAGCCGAGAGACCAAATCATGCTTCCTGTAGTCATGGAAATTACGAATTATAAGGTTTTAGAATGTAATGAACATATCACCCTAATTGGATTATAACCAATAGAACTAGAAGATTTTCTTCAATATACTTACCTTTTAGTGAGATAGAATCACGTGAATTATGAGATTCTCATACCAATAAAACCTTTAATGGATCTGAAGTTAAAGCAAAGGACGAAATTATTACAAGTACATGGAACCTAGTTAATAAAAATTATCACCTCCGCTGAGTTTAGCTCTTTAAACAACATCGTCCCATCTACCATAGACACTAAGTACATTGTTGAGTTAGCCGCCGAAAAGATCATAGAAGCTGATACCAACATTTTAGATTGTATACTGAATATTCTCAACCATCCATTCAAGATAAACTTAATGACCGTAAGAATTGGTAATTTCGGCATTATCCTCAGTATAGGTTGGTTGACAAAGTACCACGCCATGATCATATGTGATAAAAAATGAGAACTTGAGGCCTCACTTGAACTACCTTATCTCATTCTTAAGTTATTACTTTTGCCGTTACAAATCCTTACGATCATGAACTGTTTGTGGAGCTAACCGACTTGTGCACTCTTGAGCTAATGAATTTGATTCATCATCGAACTAACGACTGCGTGCAATATTCCACCGTCTATCGCATAAGCTCTCCCGCGAGCTCCTCCCATTCGTTGACCTTTATTCTGGGGATGTTGTTTCTCAAAATATCCTCACTCGTCGTATCCATCTTCGTTTGTTATAGTTTTGTTGTTTTGTTACTTATAACTTTTTACTTGGTTCAATACTTCATATGTTTGTGCTATGATTTTCAAATGATTAAAATGAATAATTATTTTAATGAAGATTTTGATGATTTCGGATATATAATTTGTTCTTGTTGAGAGGTTGTGAGATTTGTGAGTTGCAACAAAGATGGCGATGAGGTTAGGCTAGTATTATAGTGGTTTGGTTGATTAGTTTTGGCGTAAAAGAATTTTGGATAGTTTGGAAATCATGGCGGCGTTATGGTCAAGTCCATGGGTGATTTTATAGGAATTATAGTGCTGGTACGTGTTTTAAATGCTGGGTAAGCGGACGTTTTAAAAATATTTCGAAAGGTTTTTTTATTGTGCCGTAAGTCTTTGAAAATATTCGTGGAGCTTCTTAATATGAAAACGAAGGTTTAGGAATTTTCTAAAAATGATAAGTCGTTGTCGTTGGTCATTTCTAAATATAGCAAGTTTTTATATATATTTTCCAAGATAAGAATTTTGGTTAGACGCTAGGGTTTCACTAGTACGTTTTTGGAAATATGGAAACGATTAAATTAGAGGATACTATTAACGTCCCGGAACTAAAAACTTTCCTAAAATGAAAATTTTCTATAAATAGTAACTGTGTAAGATCGTCGTAAACATCTTTATAAACTTAATATAAACTGATACAAATCTACACTTTGTTGACTAAACTAAAGATCAAACATATATGGTTGTCTATTTCGTTATTAAACGTTGTGTGCAACGTTTTGTTATTATTATTATTTCTCGTTCTAAGGCGCGTCTATTTATTATGTCGCGGTTAGAGCCGTTCGGTTATACTTTATCCGCGTCTATTTATTAGGTCGCGGTTTGAGTCATGATTCATCCTCGTACTTCCTAAGTAAGTTGAATACTTACACCCGTTAGCCTCGTTCGATGTTAATCGTCAAACCTTACAGACATCAGAAACTAGACTCTGCCCTTAAACATTTGAAACTTTATACAGACATACCCACGTGCCTACATTTTCTCCTTTGATGTTTTCACTATTAAGGAACTTTCTTTATAACACGTTTATATCAATCATAAAACTTGTAATGATATTATTCTAAGGTACTTATTCTGATGGATTAAATATCCTGGTCAAACCTAGCCAAAATTTTATGTATATTAAGAAGTGTCGAAACATCAAATTTTGCTGAATAAAGTTATCAACGCCATGTTCAAAACTGATTTACTAAATCTTAAACCTTTTTCTTGGTCACACAATAGGTTAACACAAATCGAATCCCGGGACGGGATTCCTTTAAGGGGTGGGTACTGTAACAACCGGCAATTTTTAGAACTTTAAATGAGTATTTTACCCTTTGATTTTTTGGGTCCGAATTGACTTTTTAACTTTTTGACCTTTTACTGTCGCATAAAAATGATAACCGCGTAATCGGTAAATTTTTGAAACATATTTAAATAATAAATCATATTTATTATTACTTATCTCTCATTTACAAATTTATTTTGTTAACTTATTTGAAACGAAAACGAGAAGACATCTCGCAAATTGTGAAAAACCGCACACAATGCGTACCGACGCAAAAATAATTAAGTTGTAATTAATTATCACAATTTATTTAATTAAAATATTTAATAAATTATTTTACATTTTTTTAAATAAAAAGTTTGTTAAAAACGCGAATATTCGAGTCAAAGTTTTATTTTTTCGGACAAAGCTTGCCCGTGATACCCGATGACTACACAAATAAATAATAAACATTTTAAATAAATTTTATAAAACATTTATAAAATACTAGTCGTGTAAATACTCACTTTTCATGGAAAAATCATTTTGAACTCAACGGCGTAATTTTTGTGTCTTGAATCAACCGTTAACTATCCTAAACGAGTCCCGAATCATTATTTAAAAAAATTACACTTTTGGCCCCTAGGGGAGACAATGAACAGTATGTGAGGTTGTTTTGGCGGGTAAATAGGGTTTATGTCTGTTTGTTTGAAGGTGCAGGGGAGGAGTTTTTGTGTTTGGCAAATTTAACCCCTCAACATGTATATAGTTATAACACGTATAATCCTTAGTGGGTGATACATCATTGAGGTTCAGGCAGAATTGGCCCTCCAATGTTATACATGTGTTTGCAGTTATGGTCCTTGTAGTGTATGGAAACTTTGGAGGACTTGACACAGTTAATCCCTTAGTATGTTATGTTATATTGCAAGGTTAGTCCGTGAGGCTAACGACAGTCAAGTGTAAAAGAAATAAAGGACTTAACGGCAGTTATGTATGTAATGGGCTTATGCATAAGGCTTGGGCCGGTTATTAATAAAATGGATTTTGGGCCCATTGGTCTTCATAATGTATAAATGGGTTGACCTGGCCCATTAGATGGGTACGGGTGGGCCCATTTAACATTTCTTCGGATTTGACTTTGGCTTTGACCGTTGACTTTCGGGGTTTCCACGCTTTACCATTTCGTGCTGGATTTTGTCTGTTTTTTTGTTTGATTTTTCGTCCTTTTCTCAGATATCCGTTTCTTGCACAATATAAATGAAAACATACAAATACAAAGTATTTTTCATTTTTGGTCATTTAAGTCTGGTTTTAAAGGTCAAAGATATGTGTAATTAAGGACATACCAGCCATTAAGCAGTAAGTGGGTAAAGTCTCCATGAGCTAGGGCTTAACAAGATCACCATTGCTTTAATCCCTAAGATAGATTATAATTAGCAAATAAGGATGCTTTATACGGATGCGTTTAATTATGACGGAATTCTATTTTTTGGGTAAAGGGTTACCCCGGTAAAGTATATTAAAACCGAAAAAAGTTAAGAACAAATGGAATGTGGCTGAAGTACCACATTAACCTCAAGCTAAACAGCTTGATAAACACCTAAAACTAGAGCTTATGACATGCCATAAACTCTTACAACTCTAGAAACAACTAATTGCAACTAGAACACATAACACAACTAAACAAGCTAACCCGCAGCAGCCGTGAAAGATGAACTTCCACCAGCTTTTGTGTTATGAATTAAGTTAGCCGATTCATCATACACATTTTCCACTTCTTCTTCATCTTCTTCTTCTTCTTCATTTAATGCAGAAAAAGAATTAGACATGGAGAGATTATCTTTCTTAGATGAATTACCAGTCGTCTTCAACATAGGTGTCGATTGAGATGTATAACCCACATAAGTAGTTCCCTTCATTGGTGCACTTGTAGTCGCTTTAGGCTCATATCTAACATTATGTTTAACCAAAGGACCAGTAAACTGACCGCCATTAGTAGACTTGGACTTACCTTTCCTCTTCTTCTTTTTACCCACCGTTTGGAAACCATCATTAGTCTTCTCAGCATTAGGGGTAACAACATTAGAAGTAGCAACAATAGGAGGACTCGCCACTTTTTTAGGGCAATAGTCATGAACATGACCAAAAATCTTACATGTATCACATCTGGGCGACCTCCATTCATACTCAACACGGATGGTTTCTTTGGTAAAATCATCCTCAGAAAGAGATGGAATACCAATAGTAACAACATCCACGAGATCAGCCTCTGAATTTACCTCAATTAAGCACCGAGCAAAACTACTCCTACCCCACGAATCATTACACATGGAGCTTGTGTATGAATCAAGCATAACAGGTTTACCAATGAACGTAGCAATTAGACTAATACCATCCTCTTCAAAAACTTGAATAGGAACATCATGCAATTTAACCCATATCGGAATACGAGTCAATTCTTCTTTGAGCAATCTAGTATCCATCGACCATTTCTTGAGAATGATCAGAGATTTACGAATCAACCAAGGACCACCCTTCAGAACAGCCTCTAAACCAGCCCGGGAATCAAATTTAAAGAAAAAGAAGCCTTTGGAGTTCATCATAATCCTTTTCAGCCCATGTTTCGCCCAGTTATTCCTAGCATAATATTCAACAACCGAAAACGCCATTCTCTTTCTAATAAAGTAGCCATTTAGAGTGTGTTCAAAGCGAGTACTAACCTTTTTAACAACTTTACGAGGAATAGAGATGTTAACACCATCAAATACGGGATCAGCCACCAAAATTAAACACACCCATTTTTCCCACGAGTACTTTTGGCACTATTCATCATCTTCTACCCCACTCCCTAAAACCTGTTACCCTGCTCCCCAAAACAAATATGTCACCATCCCATCTCAACCCCACCTCATAAACAGCCAAAGCCACCTTGGCAATCCTCTGAATCCCTATTTATTAAGGAATGAAGATAAAGATTCAATGGCTCAGATTGATTGGCTTGGTGAACAAGATAATTGGACGGCTTAGATGATGATTTTGAGTTCCTCACACAACAAACATACCTCCTGGCTCACTCACAGAAGTATCACAAGTGAAGAACCCAAGACCTGGACTTCTTCTATATATAGGTCCTTTGTAAGCCATTAGGGCATCTAGTTTTTAACAGCTTATCTTAGTTTAAAATTAGCTTATTGTACTTTTTATTCAAGTCTTGTAATGTTTTTAAAAGTTAATGAAATTTGAGGTTTATAAGTTTTAAAAGTTCTGTGTTTTTAAGTTACTATTCCATTGATATTAAAAGTGTTTTATAAGCTCTTATTTACTCTTATAAGTTGTTTACTTAAGTTTTACAAGCTCTTTCCATAGTTTGTAAGGTTTAAGTCCCCTTTTACCAAAATTCACTCAAAAAGCTATTTGGAAGATAAGCCAGAAAAGGAAGGGCTTATGGGTTTTACTAGCTTGTCTTTGATAAGCTAGAGCTTGTAGATCAGCTTATTTAAACACTTTTTGCCCTGTTTAGAGCAAGGGCTTTTGTAAGTTTCTATTTTTCAAGATTTTGCTTATTTCTCTGCTTATTACTGCTTATTTCTTTGCTTATTTATGCTTATTATTGATGCCTAATGCTTATTTATGCTTACTTATAGCCTAGAAGTCATTTAGTTAAGTTTTAGTTTAAAACTATCTTAAATAGTGTAAACTGCTTATTTAGTTTGCTTATCTTCTAGTGCTTATTTATTGTATAAATTTGCTTATTATTGCTTAATATTCATTGTTATTAATCTGTCTTTAAAAACCTTAGCTTATATCAGTCTTTTTCCAGCTTAAAATGGAATTTTGATTTTTAAATGGGTGTTTGAGTTAAGGTTCAAAATGGGTCAAAACAAGCTGAAAATGGTTTTGGGTCATTAATCTAACTTCAACAAGTTTTTTAAGTACTTTTAATCAGTTTCTAAAAGTTTTTAAGGTTTAAAACTCTATTTCAAGGTTTCTAGTAATCATGGTTTAAATCTGTGGGATTTGAGTTTTATATATTAGCTAATCTGATTAAGTTCTTGATTGGGTGCTTGTAGGCATCATTTTCTTGCTTGTGTATGCTTAAGAATGCAGTAGGACAAGATATGGTTTTAGTGTGCATTTGCATTTGTGATTTGGTATAAAACTGTCAAAGATATTAAGTCATTTTTCAAAAGTTAAATTTCATTTTTCAATTGCAAATTTAGATAGGTTAATGTTAGTTTTAGCTTATGAAATTCCGTGCATATGTAGTTTGTAGCATAAATTTGATCTGTTTTAGCTTAATTTGTAGTTTAAGGCTTATTAGATAAGCTGAAATTAGGCCTGCACTTTTGGTTTTTGTCTTTTCAAAAACCGAAAAAAAACTCAGCTCATACTGAGTAAACAACCCTTTTCATTTAGCTTTTAAATAGCTTATTTGATTTTCAAAATGCTTTTTGAATGTTGATTTAGATAGCTTTTAGCATAAGCTTTAAGGTTTTGCTAGTCATTTTGCCATAAGGTTCCATCTTCTAGCTTAAAAATAAGCTAGAAAGTGCCCCTTTGGCTGTTTGGTTAAAAGCTTTTAGCCAAATTGCTTATTAGCTTATTTGAGCCTTTCCAGCTGTTAGGATTGCTTAATTTCTGTTTAGATTTGCTTATTAGTTAAGTTTTAGGCCCTTGTAGCTTATTTGGCTTAGGATTAGAGCTTATTTAAGCTTATGAGCATTTGTGGTTTAGAATCTAAGTTTAAAAGCCTCTTAGGAAATTCTGTCCTTTAAGCTTAGTTTAACTTTTTTATTTGCTTGTTTTTGTTTATAAATGTTTTTTAGGTTTAGCTAGTTATCTGTCTTAACTTATTTGCTCTTAGTTTGTGCTTATTAGTTCTAAAAAAGCTAAAAAGTTGAGCCTTTTAGCCTTTTAAGCTTTTAAGCAAATCTGTCACTCTTTTTAGCTTGTTACTGTGCTTATTTGTGATTTTTATAAAAAGTCATTTTACAAAAATTGCTTATTTTTAGGTTCTTAAGCTTTTTCATAATTTTTTTTTTTGCAAAAGTAAAAACCTGGGAAAGTGGAAAGTCCAAGGTGAGCCAAGGCTCGAACCCTGGACCTCTACCACCCCCAACCAATCTTTAACACTGCACTCTACTACACACTAGCCCTTGGGTCTTTTTCGGTATAGACTTGCAAAATTAATCATATAAGGCCTTTTTAGCCCATTTAAGCAATAAGCCTTTTCGGCTTATTAACAACTTATTTGGATAAGCTGTTTTTCTCATTTTATTTTTCCTAGGATCAGCACTGTTTTTCATGATTTTTTAGATTTTTCCCAATTCATTTAGTATTTTTAACATTTAATTTAGATTAAAACTGTTTTTAATTCATAATAAGAAATATAAAAGTCAAAAAAATATAATTCTTTTTTTTTAAAATTTTATTTTATCATTTAGGATTGTTAAAAATTAATTTTGCTTTCGTAGGGTTAAATTTGTAGAATTTGTTTTTTTAAAGAACGGGATTTGAATCCCGTTAACGTTTTTCGTGTTTAGGCTTTAATTGCTTTCGTTTTTAGTTTGCCTTTACTTGTTTGTGTATTTTTTTTTGTAGAAATAGAAAACCTAATCAAATTTGTGATTATTCAAGCATTATTCCACACACGTTACCTCGATTTTCCATTCACACATCGTCGAGATACGACCCGGGAAGGTTTTTAGGATTTTGCTTTGGTCAAAAGTGATTATCCTTTCAAAAAGCCTTACGGAATTCTTACTCTCTTATTATTGATTCTTTGAGATAATTCTTATATTATATATATTTATATTTATATTTATATATATAGTAAAAGGTGTTGTATTAAACCGGATCATATCCCTTTCGTTTCCGTTTTCGTTAATGTTATCTTACACCTACACCCCACAACCCTTTAAAAGACCTCTTAGACAGTAATGAATAATGCTTGCACCTAGCGGTGGAGGTTTGATCCTTTACCAAGCCTATGGTAATTTATATGCTATGAAAGGTAATGAGTGTTGATTTTCTGTTTCCCCATTATGTTATAATTTATTATACAACCAAGAGAAAGAGATAATCCCAAACACTTATGTTAGGTTCTAGTATATATTTTCTGTGCTTTTAATTACGAGGTCTAGAAGGTTGTGTTGTAAAATGATTTTAAATAGTAGATTAAATGACCCTAATACTGTTATTGTTTAGGTAGAAAAGCCCATTTGCTTGAGGACAAGCAAATCCCAAGTGTAGGGGTATTTGATGAGGCGTCATTTTATACACTATTTCGGGGTCATTTAACCCCCTAAATCATGCAAATATGCCCAGATTACTTGCTTAATCATTTGTTTTCATGTTTTTAGCACTTGGATGACATTTGGAGGAAATACACGTGACTTGTGCTCATTTAGAGAAGAAACGGACAAGATTACAGACCTTATGATGACTTTTGCAAACAGTGGTTGGAGACGGCGTCGCAAGCATAAAGCCACATCATCGTGATCAATCTAGTGACGGCGTCAGGATTATGAAGACGGCGTCAGGACGTGGCCGAGTTAAAGAGGATCTAGAATCGTCTACGTGGAGACGGCGTCAGGAGCACAAAGCGACACCGCCGCGTCGACAACTCTATAAATATAAATCCGTTTTTAGGGTTATAGTGT
>BQNB010081338.1:14041-29656 GCA_026074375.1 Tanacetum coccineum
GTGTCTGTTGTTTCATTTTTTGGGCAAACGATAACTTTATTTTGCAAGTCTTTTGCAACAAGTGTCTGAAAGGTTTGTTCATCATCATTGTCAGGAATACACAATTCCGTTAGAATATTCACTGACGAAAGGTTTTCGGTGTCTGCCTCGTCTGGTTCTCCTATGTTACCGTCACCAATATCTAAAAGCCATGATGAGAAGCGTTGGACACGTTCCTTTTCATGTTCTGATATCCCTGGCCGTGACAGTCGCATGTTCTCATGAAGAGTATATACGTTGAACCCTGTCCATAGGTATGATGCGGTTATAGATGCATCAAGTATTTTCGCTTTTGATGCTTTCATTTTTACAGGCAACGTTTTCCTGAAGTCTCCTCCTAGTATAATGTTTTTGCCTCCAAACAAAGCGTGCGGGTTATCTAAGATATCCTTTAGGCATCGGTCAAGAGCTTTAAAACAACGGCGGTCATTCATTGGTGCTTCGTCCCAGATGATGAGGTCCGTTTCCCTAAGAAAATCTGCAAGCTGGCTATTTTTTTGATGCTGCAAATACAGTCTTCGTGCAAGTATAGGGGAATTTTGAATAGTGAGTGCGCTGTTCTTCCTTATGGCAATAACAATGATGTTATACCTGAAGACGCAACTGCTAGCACTATTCTTTCCTCTAAACGTAGGTCACATGCTATGGACTTCCACAAAAAAGCCTTACATGTGCCATCGTGACTGTACACAAATATTAGTTTTTGCTCATGATTGTTGATGCCATTCACCACTTCGTCAAATATGAGCTTCTGGTTTGCGTTCAGTTTTGGTAGAAGTGTGTCTTTTTCTATTAAGAGGAGTTCGCGTTTGTAGTTTATTTCTTCCATTAAAAGTCGGTTTCGTAATATATCCAGCAGGCGTCTTGGGGGTATCGGTAAGCCAAAATCCTTCAGTGTTTTGGATTTTGAATTAAGGATCGATTCAATTTCGAATAAGACTCATGCTTTCATTTCGGTTTCATTCTATGTAATTTGAGGAATTTGAAGTAATCTTGAGAGTCTGCGGGGTATGTCTATGGATATGGCTTTCCAAAACTTTTGCCATAATGCCATAGGATCAGACACGTCGCAAAAGACAAGGATTTGTACAAAGAGTTTTCTGAGCTAATCAGACGAAGCGTGTAAAGAAGCCTCTTCTAATGCGCCGATCCATTCTTGGTCGCCGCCTATAAGGCCTAAAGCTTCACATGCTGCTCTATTTGTTGGGTACACTATGTCATTGACTGTTCGTATATCCGAAAAGATCTACAGCCTTTTTGATGACATAGAAGTATGTGCTGGTAAAATAGATCCCTGAGACTTGGATGTATGTAAGTCAGTCTCCCAATAACGGGTTTGTTGACTATGTGCTTCCGTTGCCAGTATTTATCGGTCTTGTGCCAAGTATATTCTGAAGGGAAATTTAAATAGGTTAGATGGCGTCCGTCAGTGTAGTGCCTATTGTAATCTAGCCATTCAGTCAATGTTGTCCTTTTCTTTCAATCGTTTCGAGTCTATCTCTGCCTCTGAATCGTATTTGTTGCATGTTTTCTAAATGAACAGCGAGAGTCAGAACAGCTGGATCTCGATAATGAATTAGAAATTCAAGGATTCTCCAACATGCTTCATGGGGACCAATGTATCTTGCCTCTACAAAGTTGCGTATTTCATTAATCTGAATATTTTGAACATTGCTTGTAGAAGTGGTTTCACCAATTGGTGTTGTTATGTTTGCTACTACACGGTCTGTCCCTTTGGAAATATATTTGAAGAGGTATTTTATAAGCATCGTTCATCCGCAATACTCAACATTTACGTGGGCATAATATCTTAGGCATAATGTTCGGTTGTATGGAACAACGTAACGGTTATCAAGGCGAACGTTTTGCCTTTCTATTTCGATTTTGGTTTCTCTTCGGCGGTAATGAACGAATCCATCTTTGTCGATGTAAGTCTTATCAGAATATGGTTTGGGAAAATTCCAATTGCACTGGTTTCCATCCTTCATACACGGAGCGTTTTTATTTACCAAATCACATGGGCCATGCATCATTAGTTTAGAAATAATTGTGTAACCATCGGGGTCTTCTACCGGATCTGGCAGCTTAGCAGAAATTTATTTGTCAACATTCGCATCCTCTTTTACTTTGGAAGATACACTGATCCATAGTAGTGAGTGACAGTCAGGGAGACCACGCTTTTGAAATTCGATCGTGTATAACACTGCATATGATAAAAACACATGTATGTAAATGTTTTTATTAGGAATTATATAAGTGGAAATGTCGTAAGCAGTTACTACATACTGCTTAAACAATCACCCTCCCCGAGGCAACAGATTGTAGTGATTCAGTCGATCATGTATTTGGTAAGCATATTACATGTTCATCGGCATTCGTTTATCGTTGTTAGAGTGGCTTGAAATGTTAACCAATTTCATATCTTTTTGGTAGCCTTCTTCGCCATAGACAAATAGTAATGGAAATTGTAGAGACATATAACACGGATGTAATTTGCTAACCCGTTGAGGAATCCGTGAATGTTCCTCTACAATTAAGTCAAAATCAATTTCTGTAATTGATGTTCCGCCAAAGACAATTGTACAATTTGACTTTAAATTATGGTACATCGGCAGGTCATAACGGCGAGTGCCTATGACGTTGTACAATTTGACTTTAAATTATGGTACATCGGCTTCCATTTGTTTATTTCGCGCGGTACGAAATAATTGGACTAATGTGTTGTGATTGTCCAAAAACTCTATAAGACGTTCCACGATCTCTCTTTTCAGACCACTTTGGTTTTCACCCCCGAAATGGGCCATTCGATGGCTTCGTTAGTAGTATCGTATATGTATAGCTGCAAAAATCGAGAGGTGTTTCCTTATTCAAGACACATTGATCCTATCCAATGGTAAATCTGGCTTGATATTCTAAACATGTACGGTCCTTTGCTATTGTTAATTGAGCTGTAAACATTGGCTCCGAGGGATGTCATACTAAACATTTGATTATACACTCTTATATTTTCCATGAAGTGTGCATCTACGTATAATATTTTGATATACTCTGAATATTTCGGTGGTGCTCGTAACACAACGCGACCACCATTGCAGCATCTGTTATGTAACACCCTTAAAATCAGGTAGCAGCGGAATGGTAACAATGTGGTGTTACGTCAAAGTACAACAATCAAGATATAGGAAACGACCATAAATGGACGTTTAAGACAATATTTCATTCGATGCCATAGCAAAATATCAGAGTTTATACATTAGGTCTCATATGTTTTAAAAGTCATAAACATTTCAAGTACATATTTAATTAAACAAAAGCTTCATAATACCAAAAGATGACTTAAGTTTTTAAAGATAATAAAAGTTGCATAGACTTTAGATAAAATACAGAATCCATCTTCATTGATATCCGCCACGGCTCCCCTCCAATCTTCATACCCTAGGACCTGAAATTACATGCTAAAAGTCAACACAAAGGTTGAGTGAAATCATAGGTTTATCGGTAAAAAGGGTGGACCACAAGATCGAAGTAATGATAGACTCTGAAACACATTCACTAGTCCAAAACGTTTATTATTACATTAAGCTCATGACCCCGAAGCCTTAACTAGATTTGTGCCCCAATCAGAATATAGGATGCTTGCCAACAACCTAACACCTCTCAATGTTAAATGCACCTTGATCAAACTAGTGACCCAAGGAAAGGTGGGGATTGTCAGTCCCGATAGGTATAATCCACAACATTTCGGCGCTTACTACAATAGCAATTAACGGTTCATGATAAATAGGGACTTCACGGCAATAAGGTAACTTAGCAATAATATTCAGGCAGTAATCTGGATAGCATACACTTTGTAAACACTTAGAAAAACACTTGTGTCCAATAGTAAAACAAGCAATGTAATTCACCCCGTAGATTTTGTAAAACAATCACGTAGTAAAAAGGGGGCTATGAACTCACCTCGAGTGAATGGTAATCAACAAGTATTTCACATAGAAAAAAGCGTATCAACGGAAGAAATCCGAAGGAAACCTAATCCAAATATAGGCTCGTATAAGTACTAAACACTTGATTATTTATATGACGTATATCTCATCATACTATCGTTTCGGCGCTATCATAATTTAAGAGGCATGTAGTGGACGTATTGGGAGCTAGGACACTTTAAATCTACAAGCCAACAACTCGTCGATACGCACCATCCCTAAGATCCACATTAGATGAAACTCCCTAGTAATATAGTACTTTGATTAACTAAAACCACATATAATTCTATATAGCTACATCACCATCTAATCGTTTTAGTGGAAATACATATTTAGTAAAGTAAAACTTTATAAGTATACTTAGTAAAACTGCGTAATTTTCTCGTTTTTAATCCGTATTCAATTCGTTTCTTACGTCCACCAAGCCTTCTGTGTATAAGACGAGTATCCAAAATATAAACATATTCAAAATTGAGTTTTTCTGAGAATATGATTGTTAAATTTGTCAATAACAGTTTATAATATTTATTTTTTAATAGATTTTGTTATTCGTAAATCTCGTAAATGTTCCTGGTAACTTAGTATCGTTTTAAATCTCCTTTCTTTAGCGATTCTTTCGACACGTCCTCGTATTTAAAAAGCTTTAATATCGATTTTATGATGTTTTAAAAGTATAATTTTCTGTGGTTAATAGTTAACTGTTATACAAAAATAGTTTTATAAAAAAAAGCATATATTTAACGTAAAAACTAGAAATCGACCGTATCTTTTTCGTTCTATAGAATTAGGTTTTTCGAGTTCTTTACATGCCCACGATGCTTTAGACAGATAGTATCCTTATAAATCATAAAATAGAGGTGTAAATTTTCGAATTCAAACAGCCCCTAAATGGGTTTTTCTCAAAATGTGTTTAAAAGTCGTTTTTATAACTTTTTAGCTTAACCACTTTGTTACAAGTCCATTACAACCCTTATTAACATATGTCATACATATTATTTGTACATTATACCATTGATGATATTCAACCACATAAACACATGAATAAGTGTACAAATTATAATCACAAGCTAAAAATATTGTTTTACAGACTGTTTAAAAACATCCTAATGTTGATGGTGGGTTGCCATATAGAACCACAAATATCAAAAATTATAAATTGTAAAGACATAAATGTTTTTGTAACCTTATGGTGAGGTAATATGATAACCAAACAACAATCTAATACCCTTGATTAGATTATAAACCCAAGCTAGCAAGTATCTGAAACCCTAAACTCTAAATCTTCCATTTTCTTGCTTAACACATGTAAAGACTTAATTAAACCAAAGCCTTCAAATCTTCTTAGGAAACATCATAAAGATATGTATAGGGAATGTATGTAAATGTGATAAGTAAAATTTTGTAAGAATTGGTGATGGGTATTGTTTGTTTGCCGTGAGCTAGGGGAAAGAAGAGGAGTTTTTGTGTTTACAACCTTTTAAAATGAAGAAGTGTGTGTGTATTTCACTAGCAAAGTCCTTAAATACCCTAATGACTAGTCAAAGACAAGATGAGAGGGTTTCCAAGGAAAGCGTATGTCATAAGTTATGGAAGCCTTACAAGTAAACAATAAGTTCTTTGTCCAAAAGGACGGGAGGTATGGCTAGTTCTAATGACAGAGTGATGTACAAAAGACCAATTTGAGATTTTTTGTGAATTTCTTGATGAGTAAACACCAAATCCGGTTTATGCATGTATATATGTAAAATATTTTGTTATTTTTAGGTATTGGGTATAAATGTAGGTATTTGTTAAAGCGTGGAAAGGTTTTGGTGCTTCCGGGTATGCCTAAATGTATTTAATTGCGAAACGTAAACGTTTTACGCAACTAATAAAAATAAAATATAAAAAGTTGATTATTACTTTCGTAAAAATAATATATTGCTTGCTTGACGAAAACTTTAATTCGTTTGGTATCCGTTTAAGTTAATTGTTGATTTTTAGTTTACGCGATTTAACTTTAACTATTAAAATTAAAAGTAAACGCGTACGGGCAAAAAAAAATAATTAGTGAAATATATGACGTCGTAAATGACCTGAAAATACGAAATATTACATGTTATACACATGCAACCCTCCATATCCTGAGCGCAAGTTTTTTTCACTTTCCCAAAACTTTGCTCCACAATGCCTACAAACACATGTACACTGTCCCATGTGAATGTACTCAAGCGAAATACCCGAGTTAAGAAGCAATGCAGTTGGATAATGAGTATAGGTTTGTTGCTAAAACAGTAGAGCTGGTAAGTGTAAAGAAAGTTTTAAGGATTCCTTACTGCTGGATGGTCTGTGTTCCGTTCTAATAGAAGGCGGATGATTAAGTCCATAAGGGAGTGTCGTTGTCGACAAATAGCTAGAATAGAGAATATATTCAAGTCAACACTTGTTGTATTTGAACAAATAAACAACATACAACAATCTTATACTTATAATTTTGGAAAGCTATCGTGGCTGAAGATATTAAGATGTTTGTGTTATAGGTTTCGGTGTAAGATAGTCATCGAGAGGCGTTAGAGCCAGAGCGATGCAAATTGATATTGGCGTTGATGTCGCCATGATTGGGGCACGTGTGAGTGCCTCCTGTTTATAGGCGGTGGAGTGGTACCTGCTGAATCGTATGTGTTTTGGATTATAAGAAGCACTCGTTGGAAGTAATCATGCATACATGATTGACACATATAATATACGACATTAGTGAGCACTTATAACAATCGGCTCCTACGGAATGCATATTAGCAGAAGAAGTTGTTATGCTTTCATTAACAGTAGAAGGCGTGCTATAGTTAGGCTCGAGATTGGGTGCACATATATGACATTGCTGAGTATCTCGAACAGGAACAGGGCTAATGCCTTTTGTGCTTGTGCAGTGTATTAAGTGAAGGCCTGCGTTATTGTTAACTCATACATGAGGATCTTGATGATTGTGATTAATTAGTGGATCAACAGACGTTGAAGATAATTGTGCAGTGGTGTTATGCAAAGACCCTGTCACTAAGGGGTCTACGCTCGAAGCACCCTCGTCTCCGCACATGTGACATGATGTACTGAGATTTGCTTTCTTGTGAACAACTGTCGAATGGTGTTCCACCTGGTCTTCAAACGTGGCTTTTCTTTTAACCGACTTACTTTTTGTCTTCATGTAGTCAATATGTAATTGGATTGTATATATATAAGAGTAAATTGCATAAATCGTCCCTAAAGTTTGGCCAAATTGCATGTTTCGTCCCAAACGTTACAAAAGTGCAAGGATCGTCCCTGTGGGGAAACCTTTGGTGCAATTATCGTCCTAAAGGTTTCCTCACAGGGACGATACTTGCAACAAAGGTTTCCCATAAGGACGATTCTTGCACTTTCGTGACGTTTGGGACGAAACATGCAATTTAGCTAAACTTTTGAGATGATTTATGCAATTTACTCTATATATAATGTATGTCGTTTATAAGCTAAGAAACAGTTAATGCGTAGTGTAATTGGCAGTTGTAATTTAAGCAATATGAATTGCAAGCTTTATTATAGGGCATAAGGAATACACATAATGCAAATGTAGTTAGTATTGTATGTGAAAAGTTGGAAACCACAGTAGGCACATCCAAATTAAGCGAATAAGAAAAAGAATTGAGAGCTATGAATCTACAAATGTAAACCTAACATAGCACAAAGTAAAAGGGTATAAAGTAAAAGGGTATAAGGCATAAGAGATAGACATACTGCTAATGTAGTTAATATTCATGGAAAGCAGAGTAGGCACATGTAAATTAAGCAAATAATAGAAGACATTGACAAAACATTACGCAATCGCATTTTCGAAAGCTGTAAATCTACAACTGTCAACTATAGCATAGTACAAAGTAAAAGGAAAACCTGAATAGCGAATAGCTGAGCAACACAACCGTGAATGGTGAGTAACTACATTAAACATGGTTAGCAAATTAGTATAGCCGTCCGAAAACACGACACGAAAAAAGGAAATGGAATACCAAAAGAGAAGAATCTGGTTAACGGAAATATTAAGCTGATCAAGTAAGCCGTAGCAATTGAACACTGCCGATAGGATAATGATCGCCGTAGGTGGTTCAAGAGTCGGTGGTTCTAGAGACGTATGGAGGGCGTACGGTAGAAAAAATGTAAAAAAAAGATTAGCCAAACGAAGTTGGAAAGGAAATTGGGCCTCATAGAAAGCGTGAGCCAAAAAAACGCAGGAGCCCATATACGTAAAACGTCGTCGTTTTTTATCGACTATGATAGTATTTATAATTTATAATTAAAGTTTTACGTATACTAGTTTGTTAGTTGTTACAGTAGTTCATATATTATGTGATATGTTTGTATAAAATGAAGTATTTTTTATTTAGTGATTGTCTATAGCACTTAAAAAGTGGTGAGTTTGGTGACTTTAATGTTTTAGTCTAACATTTTTTTTATAACAACTTTTTTTACAAAGCTTTATTTTTATTACATTTTAAGAAATATGATTAATTTCATATATCATCATAATTTTATATATATGAAAAGTGCAAATATTAAATGTATAATGTATAATGTTTTTAATGGATGTTTAAGTATTTATGAAATTTCTAATTAAAAATAGAAGAGATATGAAATTGGCTTAAGAAGAAAAGAAAAGAAAAATGGCATGGTTGTCTTCTCAGTAGAAAAACAAAACAAAAAACCCCCGAATTCCATCACTCATTACCAACTTCCGATCCCAATTTCAAATGACGTCATCATCACCATCACCCAGTAGCAACAACACCACCCCAGGTCCGTCACTAATGGAAACACTATTCCAACGAACCCTCGACGACTTAATCAAAGGCATCCGTCTCCACAACCCAGGCTCTGCTCAATCAAATTTCATTTCTAAATCACTCGATGAGATCCGTCGCGAAATTAAATCAACCGATTTAGCCACCAAATCAATCGCTGTTAATAAACTTACTTATCTTCACTCTTTGCATAATATTGACATGTCTTTTGCTGCTTTTCATGCTGTTGAGCTTACCTCTTCCCCTATTTTCAACTACAAAAAAATTGGTACTACTACTCTTTATTGTTTCGCTTTTCGGTTCGGTTCAGTTTCGGTTATTTTGGCACTACATATAACATAGGGTTTCCTGAAGAAAATAATGTATCCAAGTATAGGTGAACCCTTAATTAAGATACCGTGTTATCAAAACAATCAAAAACGGTATTCAACTTTTGTTTTGAGTGCAGTTAGGGTAACTTTTGTGAAATTATCTAATAACATGCTGACACGTGAACGTGTCAGCGTGTTAGCCTATAAAAATGTAAAAGTTGCCCTTGTTGCAAAAAAAAAACAAAAGTTGAATACTGCTTTTGATCGTTTTGATAATACAGTATCTTAATTTGGAATTCGTCTATACTTAGATACATTTTTTTTAGAAAAGTCTGTTGTATTGAAATAATCGATGGAGTGTTTATTTAGGCATTTGGGGAAGATAGATTGAGTGTTGATGTGCGCGTGTGTATGTATATATCGTATCTTTGTCATGTTTACAACACTTTGTCGAGCACACACTTTAGATGCACATTATTTGTAGGTCACTTTTAACATTTTACAGACACTCCTCCGCACTTTTAACATACAACCTTTGCATGACACTTAATAAGTCGAAGGCCCTATTTGAAAGTAGTCGCTATACCTTTGGGTAGTGGTATGACTGTCTACATCATACCTCGCGCACCAAGGTATTGCGTATTGTTGTTGCTGGTGCTGTAATAGGAAGATTAGGCAGCTGGTGTATTTACACACTAAAGAATTCATGTCAACACTTAGGGGGTGTTTGGATAGCTTATTTTCCCAGCTTATTGATATGCTGTTTGGGCGTTTCATGCTGTTGAGCTTACGTGCTATTTGGATCCGAGTCGTTGTTTTACTGACTGATTTGAACTAGTAATTTTTGTAAGTTAAGTAACCTAAATATCGTGTTTAATAAGTTGATTGAACCAAGTGAACGAAATAACTGAATGAAAAATTAGTTAAATAACCTAAGTAAAGTAGTGAACATCAATGCACAATATAGTACTTCTGAACATATTAATTTGTGCAGTGCATTGGGGTATGTATATTTTTAATTAAATGATATGTCGTAACACTTCTTATGTATTAAAAAATAAAAATGCAATTCAAGGTTCAGTCTATTAACTGTCATGTCATCCATTTTTCTCCCTTGAATTTGTATCAGCCGTGTATTGAAGATGCTCTTAATTAGTTTCTTGATGCTGTTATGCCGGGTAGTTGATAGTTTGCTGAGCTGACTTTATTCTTTGTGAACAAAACAGGTTATCTGGCTGCTTCTTTATCTTTTTCTCCATCAACTGACGTCATCCTGTTACTTACTAATCAGTTGCGCAAGGATTTAACGTCCGCTAATGTACATGATGTTAGTCTTGCTCTAGAGTGTATTTCGGCTATTTGTACCGTGGATATTGCGCGTGATTTGACGCCTGATGTGTTTAGTCTGATGTCGAGTAGTAAGAATGTTGTTAAAAAGAAAGCGATTGCGTGTTTGTTGAAGGTGTTTAGTCAATTTCCTGATGCGGTTAGGGTTTGTTTTAAGCGCCTAGTCGAAAACTTAGAAAAGAATGATGATCAAATGCTTGCTGCGACTGTTGGTGTGTTTTGTGAACTTTGTAGTAAGGAACCGAGAGCTTATTTACCGCTTGCGCCAGAGTTTTATAGGATTTTAGTTGAATGTAAGAATAATTGGGTTTTGATTAAGGTTTTGAAGATTTTCGAGAAGTTAGCAAAGTTGGAGCCTAGGTTAGCAAAGAAGGTTGTTGAGCCGATTTGTGATGTAATGAAAAGGAGTGAGGCAAAATCTTTGGTGTTTGAGTGTGTGAGGACGATTGTGAGTAGTTTTTATGAGTATGAATTTGCGGTGAAGCTTGCAGTTGGGAAGATTAGGGAGTTTTTGTTGGAGAGTGATTTGAATCTTAGGTATCTTGGATTGCAAGGGCTTTTGATTGTTGGGCAGAATCATTTATGGGCTGTGTTGGAGAATAAGGAGATTGTGATAAAGTCGTTGAGTGATGTTGATAGGAATATAAAGGTGGAAGCGCTGAGGCTTGTGATGTCGATGGTTTCAGGGGATAATGTTGTTGAGATTTGTAGGGTCTTGATTGGTTATGCGCTCAAATCTGATCCCGAGTTTTGTAATGAGATTTTAAGGTCAATGTTGTTAACTTGCTCTAGAAATGTTTATGAGATCGTAAATGATTTCGATTGGTATGTGTCACTGCTTGGGGAAATGGCGAGGATTCCACATTGCCAAAATGGGGAAGAAATAGAGTATCAGCTGATAGATATCGGTATGAGGGTTAAAGATGTTAGACCAAAGCTTGTTCGTGTTGGTCGTGATTTGTTAATTGACCCTGCGTTGCTCGGGAATCCTTTTATTCATAGGATTCTATCTGCTGCAGCATGGGTTGCAGGGGAATATGTTCGGTTTTCAAGGAATCCATCTGAGATCATGGAAGCACTTCTACAACCACGAACTAATCTCTTGCCGCCATCAATAAGAGCTGTATATATTCACTCTGCGTTTAAAGTATTAAGCTTTTGCCTTGGTACTTTTCTTTTGCCAAACAAAGATGCAAATTCCTCGTTTTCGAATTTGGTTGACATGGAGCCAGGTTTCACATATTCAGAATCTGAGCAAGAATTTACTGAAACCGAGCATGGTGCAAAATTTTCAAGTTTGCACGTGAAGGATATGTTTACACGAGAGTCTATTGTTAATCTGTTAACGCTTGTTATAACGTCCTTAACCCCATTGGCTGATAGCCATGATGTTGAAATACAAGAGAGGGTGAGGAATCTACTTGGTTTAGCTTTGTTGGCACAACAAGAGATATCTTGTCATCATGAACAGAAAGAAAAGAGGGTTGATTGGGTCGATCTAAAAACGTATATACTCATCAGATTAGTGAACGATGCACTTTCAGAGGAGTTTGGTCCAATTTCATCGAGCGCTCAAGAGAGGGTACCTGTCCCAGATGGATTAGTGCTTGAGGAGAATCTTAGCAAGTTGGACAGCATATGTGCAGATGTGCAGTTACCGATAAGTGAAACGTTTTCCCTTGTAAGGCCTACTTTCTTGCCTACTGATGGCGATTTTCTTCCTAGTCGTCAGTATGAAGACGAATCAGAAACATCTGCTGCCGAATCCACATCTCTACTTGCTGAACATCGAAAGAGACATGGGTTGTTTTATCTTCCTTCCGATAATAATAAAAATGCATCCACAAGCTTCCCGCCTGCTAATGACCCTAATCATATAGATAAAGATGTGGAAGATCTTGTTAAGCTTACAGAAGAATCTTTAGTACTAAAGAGAAAGCAGAATCAAGCTAGGCCAAGGCCTGTTGTAGTCAAACTGGATGAAGGAGATAGACATCCTACTATTGCAGCGAAGAGAATATAGAATCAAATGGACGATTTGATTTGGATCAAGTGAGGGGATGTTCTTCTAGGGAAATGAACCTTCATCACAAGAGCATTCCAGTTGGGTTGGGTAAAGCGTTTCAAGGGAGAAATAAAGGGCAAGGCACTTGCCAAAGTGGATCAGGATATGAACTGAAAGATCTTACTGGTGAATTCAGAACGGGTTAATTCTGGTAAGAAAGGAGAAAATGTAGTATGGTAAAAAGAAAAAACACTCTGGTTCAGGTAACAATGTGGAGGGAAGGGAAGAAAATGGTAAAGAGAAAAGTGGTGGCCGCCATGGCCGGAATAAAGCTAAGCAAATAGGTGGAGGCATTGATGTAGTTGATAAAGAAGTAATACCCTGATTTCCATTGTTTGTGTTTCTAAAGTGTTGCCATGATTTATTTTGCGGTAAATCAAGTTGGATATTTTCCTTTTGTCTTTTTTGGGCGTGTCGTTTTAGTGGGAAACACAAAGGTCAGTTTACTTTTTTTTGAGTTTTTGTACTGATCCATGTTGCTGCAGTATGCTTTTTTTTTTATTGTGAAGATACGAGTTGTGGCTGTTTAGGGCAGTGTTTTTGTGTATGGAGTTTCTTGTACTACATCATCAACAAATATTACCAGCTTTTTCTTTGAAAATTTATCAACTTCTATTCGTTTATTACGAATGTTAATGATTTATTTGTTGCTATTATTATTTGTTTGAAGGGGGGGAAGAAGGGGGGGGGGGGGTGGGGGGGGGTGGGGGGGGGGTTTGGGTGTGGCTGGGCGGGGGGGGTGGGGGGGGGGGTGGGGGGGGAGGGGGGGGGAGATATTGATGAAGGTAAGTGGAATGCATTTCATTCAAGATGTGAACACCGTTAATTTGTTTATGTGATAAACACTAGGTAAATTACTACTAACAAGATACCGCTTAATGCCTGTTTTAATATATTTCTGGGACTCCTGCTCAGATAAATCGATTAGGTTATGTATTTGAAACATTATAGTAGTGCATATCTTTTTATTTATCATGTTACATCTTGTTGCACCACAAACCTTGTATGGTAAATTGACCAAAACAGATAGAGAAACTTGACCTTAGGCAACAGGACTTCACTGTATGTTCAATTGCTTATATATTTCCTTTTCTCCTTGAAAACTGGTATTAACTAAACGAGAATAACAATTTCATACATGAAGTTAGCGCTTTTTTTAAGAAGATATTATGTCTTATTAGCTTTTATTACCAATCAAAAAGTGTTTTAGGCAATAAAATTTCTAGATGCCAACAGAGTTCATGGTGCTAGACTGATAGTAGTCTTAAAAGGCTTTGAACCTGATCAAAAACTGTTGCATTATTTGTAAGTTTTAAATTGTTTGTACTTTCTAACAGAACATGTCCATGTCTCAAGTATGTGCAGAATATATACTCAAAGATGATTTAATGCCGGTTTACCTGTATCGTGTATTTCAAACATGTAGTTTTTATACTTGTGTATCTGTCCCATTATATTTTTGCAACATGTATCAAGTTTGTAGATAAGAATTCTTAAGCTTGACGTCGAAGGTAAAATAGTGTGTCTTTTTTTCTCTTGTAAGAACTCGCGAAGTACTACACATTTCTGGGTGAGTCTTTTTCAGGTACTATAGTGTATCAGAGGGGTTCTTGGTGCATGGATAGCTAAATATGTTGGTTTTTTTTCCATTGTGTTCCTAACCTTTTTCTTAGTATCATCTTGTTCTGATAATGGATCATGGTCTCAGGGTTATGTGCTTCTTATGATACGGCTGCTATCAGTTGTTTCTCTCAGTACCTTTGATATTTTATAATAATTTTATCAGTTAGTTCATTCATACAGTTATGATCTACTCAGGGCCTATGATGAGATTATTAAATTGTCTATGGTTGGTTTTAATTCCTTTAATTCATGATGAGGTTAAGAAAATGAAAACGAGGCGCCCTCTTCTCAAATCATGTAAGATATTACTTTCTCCCCTTGTTGTTTCCTTGGTTATGCAATTCACTTGTTATACGTTAATTAACCATAGTAATTTGCTTATCTAATTCATGTAAACTGTTGTTATCTTATTCCTTTGTCTTTAGTGAAATGATTTAAGATAGCTATGCCCCTGCGTCATTAAAATCACATGGTTCCTAAAACAGAATGAAATTGTGCATAAATTTTTTTTCATGGTTTGAGAACTGTATTCATCTGTTAAAAATAATTTTTATATTTGCGTATTTCATTGGAAATATCAGAGAGCCCTCTTATCTATAGAAAGAGGGAGAAAGAACGAGAAATCACACAACTGTTTAAGGAGAGGAGGGGGAGAGTTCGACCACCCTAAGCAAACTAGTTGACTATCGTAAAATGTTCACAATACCTATAATGACCAAATATGAGAAATTTTTGTTGACCAGAATGCATGCTTCACTATAGTTTGTAAGTACTACCTTGGGCAAGTCACAGTCAACCTTGGCACATTCACCAAGAAAGGACATCTTGCAACTAACATCCTGAATGGAAAAAGGTTGCAAATTTTAAGGAAGGACTGAGATACATGTTTGCAATCGGGGAACATGGATATCTACAGCAAAGAGCAGTTTTCCCAATTTCAGTACTCCGTAACAGATCTTTATCAGTCGCTTTACCCAAGGGATATGACACAAAAATATAATGCACCACATTATATGAATCGGGCCTATTGGCACATTCCCTTCTCTTTTGCGTAAACTTGGTAATGCTCTGTGGATGCCTCCTGCACATTGCCAGTCAAACACTAGGCCTTTCTATTAATGATAGAAAGATGATCGACCTAGACATGGTGCATTATGAAGCACCATACCTTAGTAATCGAAATGGGTCAACATCTTATTTAATGGCTGCTACAGTTGTATGGGTGGCCGTTTTGACCCGTTTACTTATGAATTCGGTGTTTCAGCCTATGTTATCTCTTAGCGGGTTGGACAGAACAAAGTTGTTTAAAAAGAAACAGATTAATGCATACAGCCTATTAGATAACTCTATTTGAAAAGTTAGATGCTTATTGTAGTAACTTTTTTTTTATATTTAGTGTTCCAAGTCATACAATAGACACGTACTTTTTTAAATGTACCATT
>BQNB010081339.1:0-29656 GCA_026074375.1 Tanacetum coccineum
TTTGTGGAATCTTACGGTGCATTTTTTTTTTTGGAACGGCAATTTGTGGCAACATGGCTTTTAGCCCAGAAGGCGTAGCGAGCCCACACAACCAGGTTGGGTCCAGCCCAGAAGGCAATGTCACCCTTCCCTTTACACACTCGAACATGAGAGCTTGCAGAAGTTGTAGGTACTATAAAACTATTGGATATATTATAAGACAATTAAAAACTGGACAGAAAATCTAAAGCACTTTAATTGATGTAATCATGTGCTGTAATATTTACTTCTCTATTCGATAGCTACAAAATAATTTTCTCACTATCCTTCCACCACCAAAACCCGAGAAGAACGAAAGAAACCATAGACCCATTTGTTAAAACAACATAATCATTTTCATCCATCGGCCGGTAAAGACGTGAGGGCACTCTGTTTTTTGAGTTGAGGGCACTAAAGTTTTTCTAAGATTTCGACAGTTTTTCCTATAAGCACCGTGTATATACACTTTTTCCTATAAGCACCGTGCCCCCCAAGACCACCCATTTCACAACCTCTAGAGAAAACCAAAGCAGCCTTCGCAGACCCATAGAAAGATGTCAAAGATATACCAACCTGTAGAGCACTGCCACCCAAATGAATTTGTCTATGTTTGTTTGCTCCTTTCCCGCCATGAACCTGCAAGACATCAGAGAATATTAACAAAGCTGTAAGAACTTACATCCATCTTATGCAAATATAAAAAAAAGAAAAAACAGAAAACTATAACGTTTAAATACCTTAATAGTTGCTCCCGACTCGGTTCTGATCCTTTCTATGTTCGATCCACTTCTCCCAATTAATCCACCGGCATATGTCTCAGAAATCATCATCTCAAGTGTTACATATTCAGCTGCAAGGTAGATTGAGCACGGTATAGCATTCTAAAAGTGGCAATTTAGACCCATTTATTTATGAATAGGTCGTTTTGTGTTATGTTTTTATCTCTGACCAGTCAAACAAGCCAGATCGGCAAATTTAGTTAAAAGAGAAGCGTGTCAAATTGGTTGAAAGTCAGCTAAAGTGTTCTACCAATTTATATAACCATCGAAATAACTTTATATAATAGAGCAGATTAACACTGTAATAAAACACACAAAAATTATTGTTTGAAGTCAATACTATCTTGACCCATGACCAGACCTGCCAATTCCACTGCATCCAGACATTTTTATTCAACTAAACAACAAACAAATATATAGTCCAAAATAAGAACTTAAAGATAGATGCCCTTATTTACCTGATGATGGGTCCAGGTTTTGTTGAGGTGGCCGATTTATTATACCAACATTATAGGCTGGGCTAATGGAGATTATCTGTTTAGGTGGATTATCCCTACATAAAAAATATAAATTATAAAAATAAAAATTAAAAAAAATAAAAAAATTTGTTCAGCATGATAACGATTCACGTGATATAACAAATTTCTAAAAAAACAAACCTTAGCTGATGTCCAATCTCCAACAGTGCCTTCAGCACTGCAGGGACATCTCCTGATATCTGCATTATCCACATTAATGCACCCATAACATAGAGAGAAGTCGAAGAAAACAAGGGTGATAAAGAAAAGGAAGGAAGAATATATACCATCAATAAAGAAAAAAGTTTCTAGATGTGAGTAGAGGTGGCCTTTACAACCCATTTACTTAAAAATGGGTCGATTGGGGTTGTTTTATATCTTTCACGGTTCAAACATGTATATCAAAAGATTTAGCCAAAAAGGAGCAGATTGTGCAAAAGTCGCCCTTAGCATAATTTTTAATAAAACCTCCTAAGCTTTTATTAAACGAACACAGTTTATAATTAAAATGATACAATGTTTGTAATCATACTTTACTCATTTACTATGTCTAGAAAAGTTCAAGCATTTGGACAAAAAGGGTTTTGGGTAAACAGGTCCCATTACATGCTGACCAAAAAGATATCCGGTTTGGCTCTGTATCACTCATTTAACTGAATGGAGTTCGCCGTATATTAACTATTGAAAATTTCATGTTCAAATAATGCATCTTATAACAGCTTGCTGAGACAGCCTAATATACAGTATATAACTATATACCTAGGCATTGTTATGACCAACAGGAAAGAATAAAGCTGTCATCATTTGCAGAATTAGTTAGAATGTTTTTATTATATTTGAATGTTTTTATTTAGGATAAGTACAACTGTACAAGTGTTTTAGGTTTATCAAGTTGCTATTAGTTAGGGTCTGTTAGGTTTTAATTGCTTTAAATGTAACTTCAAACTATAATTAGAAGACAACTGACACATCTTTATTTCAATATTATAAGATCTACAAAAAAAAAAAAACCACCACCATTCACTAACTACCTGCACTACTCTATCTGATTCATGAGCAGATGCACATAACGGTAACTGGTTTTGAGCAAGTACAGTAACGGTTGCACCAGAAGAATTCCTTATCTGGTCTATGTTTTGACCAGATACCCCAATCAAACCACCAGCTTGGCAACCAGAAATTAATAATCTTATTGTATTTGCTGCCACGTGCCCTGTTGCAACTCTCTGTCCTTCAGTATTATCATCATCCTGCAAGAGAGCATTAACAAACTAATTACATCGGCAGCAAAGAGAAAAAGGAGTGTTGCAAGTGAGGCAGGCTTGAAAAGTTGAAATAACATAAATAATGAAAGATGACATTGCTGTCAAGTACTCAGTAATACGGATTTGAGTCCACCGCCACACGGACTTAAAACGGGTAAAGCCCTCCCCTTTTTGGGAAGGTTGGCGTGTTGTTTGCACCTAGCAGGAATTGAACTTGAGACCTCTCACATTTTAGTGATGATAGTCACAAGCCTTTTACCACTAAGCCATCTGACTATGCATACATAGGTGGCAAAAAGACACAGGTTGGGCTGGTTGAGTGACAAGTAAACTAATTTGGGTTGAGCCCGTTTGAACGCAAAACACTTTTTTAAGATATTTTATATCATATAAATAACTAATATGCTAAATATGATTACAAATACAATACTATTGCAATAATATTAAATATTCTATCTTGTATCAATAATTTATCTATTACGTTAAACCCATTGACGATAAAATAAGATTGAACTAAAAAATTTTAAGCCATTATGTATCCGTACTTGACCTTCAAAAGAAAACACACTGCTTTGGTTTAGCAAGTTTGAATTCGAAATGAATATTTCATTTCTCCAAGTTAGTCCACCACTCGAATAGATAAAAATCAGCGCTAACAGAGGGAGAAGATGCAGGTGTTAGTATTGTTAGACGATTCATGTTAATTATAAAATTTGGAAGTACCAGGCTTGAAATTAGAAAGTGGGATGCACATTGCACTTATAATGGAAAGAAAGAAATATACAGCGGCATGAATACATAGAGAAGCCCCATATGAAACGACATACCTATCACCTGATTAGAGAACCTCCTAACATAGGACAATACCGATACCATTGTTTGGCCACCTTGAAATCTTAGGCTATGCATATGCCAAAATCCTCATTACTATGACAGGTTTCTAACTTTGTAGACCTGATTATGTGACTAACCACTGAGACTATCTCTAATACCCTAACCATCAAAACACAACTCAGCAAGGAACCAAATTGAACAAAGGTTTGGAAGCTACTTGTACATAAAGGGTCCAACCAAACCCGAATAGCTATATGGGCATAGTGGACGAGTCATGTTGCAGATATTAATCGTTAAATATCTGTAAAATAATGCAGGATTTTGTTTCATCAAAACCAAACTTTACTGTTAACTCTGCGTAGAGTCGAGTAAACTGAGAAATTGTAAACTTGGTGCATCCAAATTTGGGATAACTTCAACGTTTCCACAATACATTAAAGCAAACCAACTGTCATATCAATTTAATAAGATGGGTTTTCTACTGAACTTAATTTTTGTACAAAATTTTAAACAATATAAGCAAGCGTTTGTAAATGCTAAAGTCTCGGTATCCACCACATGTCCAAAATTCAAACTATATATAGGAACTAACAGCATAAATATCTAATTTTTCAAAAAGCATGGAAGAGGGATAGATGAGAGGAGGGAATTAATGGGAAGCAAGGAAACGAAGGGGAGAGAAGGGAGGGGATGAGAAATGGGATGGGGATTGAAGAAGGGGGGTGGAAGGAGGAAAAGACCTGTTATCTTTACCTTTGGCCTCCAAATGCAAAATCGCTTAACGCCATTACTTGCTACAGCCCTAATCGGCTAATCCCACCAAGTTTTCTTTCATCTACATCTGTTCTATCAAAGGGGCGAACATTAAAAAGGGTGATAGCTTTATTAGCCAGTAAAAAGAACAAAAAAGTACTGTAACAAGAAATCCTTTTGCTAGAAATAAAAAAACAACAATCGAGCTAATGATTAGTCTCACTAAAGACTCTCGGGTACTCATAGATCACTGGGAGTTGTGCATCGCCAATTCAATGATAACACGGATGCTAGCTGTTTGATTAAAATAATATCTAAGTAACTTAATTAAATACTATGCACCCTAATGTTGAACTTGCCCTTTGAATGCAGCAAAGAAAAAAAAGGCACCAAGAAAGCTAACATTAAATATCATATTACCTTAAGAACCAAACTTCCAATTTGATAGAGAGCAACCTCTGCATCAGTATAAGTTTTCTCACTGTCTTTAGAGCTTATGATGATTACACGCTCCTCATGTCGCTGAATTTCAAGAAATTAAAATAAATAATAAGCACATACATAGGAAATGCGTATAAACTAGACTTTAAGATTATATGCACACATATTCTGTCATATACAAAATTAAAACTCCTAAAAGTACATTCAAACTATGGTTGCCTTCAGACACAAAAAATCTAAATTGTATGAATAACTCATGAACTTGTAATATTAAGATTAAAAAAGCATTCCTTAAATTTTAGAGTAAATTGTTTCCAATACTTGAAGTTTACTTTTATTGACTAATGTACATACGAAACTAGATTCAAACTTTTACTGCAAATTCCTAACCCGGTACTTTCACTCGTATAACTTTTTGGTTTCCTTCATCAACCCCCAAATAATTAATAGAAGACGAAAATATATATATTCAACTCACAACACTTCCTTCCTAGAAAGAAAAAGTATGGTGAAATTTACAGTTACATGGATACATTTATATTTCAACACTTAAATTTCAGACGTTGTGTAGTTTCTCAAATTATTCTCAAATCCCTTTCCATTTTCTATATATGTGTGTTACTATATACGTCACACGGTTCATATCGTTCGGAATCCAATACCCCGAAAACCTAAGGCTTCCTCCGCAAGGTTTGTCCACATAGGGTGACTCAGGGCCTTAGATCAGACTGAAAGACGCAGTCAATGAACAATCGGTGAATAGCCTTGTACTACCCCTTGTTGGTGACGATTTCCACTAAATTACACCACAGCTAAACAACTTACACGCACGAATTATAATCCAAACATAACAATCTATAAGCATAAGGGGATAGCGGTAGCCTAGTGGAGTGGGCTTGGATTTCATTCCTCATTGCAACTTTGGGGCCACCTCTAATACGAGCAACTCCATTAGTTCCAAAGGAAATGACTAAGCAAATATAATAGTCACTTAAATTGTTAATTTAACACTATTAAGTAACAAAAAAAAATTACCGCAATAGCATCAGCGATCTTAATATTAGCTTGAGTAAGATTTCGAATCTTCTCAATACGAAATCCGGCTTTACCGATAACTTTACCAATCTGTTTAGACGGTAATAGTATTCTGAACAATATATCTTGACCTACTAACACTGCACGCCGCTTTATAGTATGCTTCTGCACTTCATCCCAAGTTTCATCGTCCCGACCACGCTTAGTTAAAGGTGGTGTTTTTCGTCGTGGTGGTGGTGGCGTCGGCTGTGGTACTTGTGATTTTGATCGCGGTGGTGGTGGCGGCGGTCGTGCTTGTGATTTTGGGCGTGGCGGTGGAGGTGGAGTGTCTACAGGGGTGTCGGGGTGTTCGTGGCGTGACATTTTTTGTAAGAGGGTGTTTGGGTAAATTATTAGTGATTATATAAAAGAAGATACCGTTGATACTTTGACCTTAAATTATTTTGTTTGTGTTATATAATAGTTAATGAAAATTACATCAATGAAAATACAATTAAAACTCAATCCATTCATATATTTTGCATCAAGTATTATATAACACAAAAAGATATAGTTAAGGTCAAAGTTGTTGAAAAAAGACTTCGAAAGTCAAAAGTGGACACTTATTTAGGGACGGAGGGAGTATCATTTTATACACAACTTATATACATTTTGCACACCCCCCCTCCAAAATGTGGCAGCGAAAAGCTAACCGGAGGTGCGTGACTTCATAATATACAAGCACAAGATAAAGATAACGACCACTATATGGACGATTTAGAAAATACACCGTTGAATTAATTTAAAGAAAATAAAGTTTTACATAAATTAAAAAATATTCAAAGTCATAACGGAAGCAAAAGATATGTTTCAAAACATCAACGAGTATTAAGATAAAAGTTTCCATGAAATGCAGCCATGATGAATGAGGACTCCAATGCACTTCATAGATATCCTCACGGGATTTAAACACCTGAGAATACATGCTTAAAAGTGTCAACATAAAGTTGGTAAGTTCATAGGTTTATAGTAAATAGTAATGTGGACCGCAAGATTTGAAGATTATGACTATTGTAACACATACAATATCACAAAAGTAATTACGATTGCGCTAAGCTCATGACACCGAAGCTACAACAAAGTTATGTATGCAAATCAATGCACAGTAAAGTTAAGTTGCCCAAGTAGATGTCCAACCCGAGACCACCCAACGTTTCCGACATGGTATACGTCCGTTGGCCATGTTAGCACCAAACTTGGACGGGGGTGTTAATCCCAATATGTCTATTTATAACACTCGCACTTACAACAAGTAATTAACGGTTCATGATAATAGGCATAGTGGGTTATTAGTACTTAGGCTAACCGTAATCAGTTAAAAGGTACTTGCGTCTAAAAGTAAAAACAAGCAATGTATCTCACCCCGAGATTTGTAAAGTATTCGTAAAAACGAGTAAAAGTGGGGCTATGAAACTCACCTCAAGCAAATCGTACAATAGCAAAAGCACGATCAAGTATGTAGGGATGCAACTCCTAACCGCAACCTAAATTATGTATGTATGCTTTAGGTTGATGAAAATGAAATGCGTGATGCATATGAGTTATTTTGACTATTTATCACATTGACATATTTGTGTTTGACTTTTCAAAGTCAAACCAAGTTTTCGTAAAAAGTCATCGTTTTAGTTAAAAAGTTTCTAACACTTTTATAAGAAAATCCGTCCAACTTGAAGAGTCGTACATCGCTCGTTTCCTATTAACTCCGTCTAATATCCTACGAGGTTTACCAAAAGTATTCTTACCATTTTACGTGACTCAAAACAACGACACTTAAAAATCGGTCTAAAGTGGAACGTTTGGATACTTTTATAAAAATGAGATTTTAACACTTTTAAAAGTTAAGTTTTTGCCGAAATTTCAAAAGACCATAACTTCCTCATTACGTATCCGTTTAACGCGTTCTTGTACTTCTCGCGAAGGTCTCAACTAGTACTACGAAAGACTCCTAGTGTAAATTCTTGTGAGTTGGACTCGAAATGACTCAAAAATGCGTTTTTAGTTTATGCATCAACAACATATTACAAGTGCAGTTTTTCCGGAAAAAGTCTAGTTTTTACCCGATTTTAAAACAGTCATAACTCATTTGTTTTAAGTCCGTTTTTAGTGATTCAAGCGGCCACGCGAATGTAAAAATGACTACTTTTTATTTCTCAACCTCTATATTGCAAAACCCGACTCCTATTGGTCCCAACACGCCATAAACAAAACCGATCAGCAACTATATAACAATATAACACCACTTTATTTTACCAACAAATCAACAACACTTTCCCTAACCTAAAATCAACGACTTTTAATAAAATAAATATTTATGCAATGATTACAAGCATCAAAGTGAACTTTTATTTGTATGTTTATATTTATATAGATCTTTAAGGTGGTTTTTATAACAAAAAGTGTGTAACTTTTATAAAAATAACAAGTGTAATGTTTTTATAAAACAAAAGAGTGTGTAGTTTTTAGAAAACAAAAAGTGTATAGTTTTTATAAACAAAAAGTGTGTAGTTTTTATAAAACAAAAGTGTATAGTTTTTATAAATCAAAAAGTGTGTAGCTTTTTATAAAATAAGCGTGTAGCTGATGAATAGATGCATAAAAGTGATGCGAAAAGTGAAAAGAGATGATTTACTTATGAGTATGAAAAAAAAGTGGATGAAAAAGATAGCTCGGGTCACTCTAAAAACAACCTGGATGAATATACCAATACGCCATGAGAAGAAATATTAACCTAAAACTTGAAGATGATAGAAAAATAAACACCCTTGGTAGTCTTGTGGGAGGCGTCGAACCAAAGAGAGAGAGGAGATGAAGAGAGAAATTTTCTTACTATATGTTTTAGTATGTGAATGAATGAGATAAAAATGTCTAGGTGAAATGATTTATAAAAAGGTTTGGAATATTAGAAAAATATCTAGGAACATAATAGAGATAATATAAGAGAAATGACTAATGGTGGTTTAAGATCTAGGAGACCATTAGTACCATTGCTAGACACAAAAACAATTTTATTTTTTTTGTTGGTTTCGGTCGACCAACAAATGGGAGAGGGGAAAACAAAATATTTTTCAAAATTTAAATTTTTAGGAGTATATAAATACCTAGATATTTTAGTTAGGTGAAAAATATATAAATGCAGGCATGCGAATGCAGTATGAATTTATTTAAATAATGTGCGCGACATATAAAAATATGTCCAATGTGGGTATAACTTACTCGAAATGAGTAGACTGATATAGTCTAAGGTCGGTACCCACTCAAAGGCTTTTTCACAGTATGCGGGAAAACTTCCTGGTTTTAGATTAAATTAAGTACAAAACTGTTCGTAAACGAAATAATGCAGTTAGTAGTTAAAATATTAACCTGAAAATTTGCCATTTGTCACAGTCTTTCCCCGTTAAGAGGGTTCCGTACCATACTCAGTTGATGGTATTCGGTGGTGAGGTGTCGGAAAACATGTGCGGGTTTTTCTTCCGAAACTGATCCTCACGTTCCCAAGTGAACCCAGGACCTCTCCTAGAGTTCCATCGTACTTTGAATCTCAAGGTGCGACTTGGCTTTAGTTGCTTGACCTCCCGGTCCATGATTTCTACAGTTTCCTCGATGAAGTGTAGTTTGTCGTCGATTTGGATCTCTTCCAACGGAAAGACGATTATTTCATCGGACAAGCACTTTTTCAAATTCGACACATAGATGTGCTGTGAACTTTGATTAGTTGTTGGGGGAGTTCTAGTAGGTAAGCTACGGGTCCGACTTTAGCTAACACCTTGAAAGGTGCAATGTATCGTGGGTTTAACTTTCCCCGTTTACCAAAACGTATTACTCCTTTCCAGGATGAGACCTTCAACATAACCTTATCCCCCACTTAAAATTCTAGAGGTTTACGCCTCACATCGACGTAACTCTTTTGACGATCATGAGCGGCTTGAATCCAGTTCCTTATTAGGATAATTTTCTTAGTTGTATCATGAATAATCTTTGAACCAGTGAGTTGGCGATCTCCAACCTCAGTCCAGCAGACAGGTGATCAACACTTATGACTGTAAAGTGCCTCGAACGGTGCAGCCTTAATGCTGGTGTGATAACTGTTGTTTTACGAAAACTCAATTAAGAGTAAATGCATATCCCAACCCTTTCCAAAATCTATCACGCAAGCACGTAGCATATCTTCTAATGTTTTGATGGTTCTCTCACTTTGGCTGTCTGTTTGTGGATGATATGTGGTGCTCATATCCAAACGTGTACCCAAAGCTTTCTAGAGCGATTTCCAGAAATGAGATGTAAATTTGCTATCTCGATCTGAGATAATCGAGACTGGTACCCCATGCCTCGAGACTACTTCTTTCATGTAAAGTCTCATTAGTCTCTGATTGTAGTATTTTATACACGTATAATAATATAAGTATAGAAAATTACCAAACTACCCTTGAGGACAAAAGTGGTAAGGTAAATTCTCACAAATATATATAATAATACGTATATTTACCGGTAAGTGATTACCGGGTCGTATTCCTCGAAGATTTATGAAATTGAGACCACGTTTGTTGTTTGGACAATGATTTGAATTGGTTCAAAGATGATTTGTTTTCTAAAATCCTAAAAGTAAGTAAATTAAAGGACAATTAATCCTAACTTTAATAACGGGCAATTAAACTTTAACTAAAAACGCAAAAACGAAAACCTAAACGGGATTAAAAAACCCTAAATTTCCAAAAATAAACCTAAAATGACTTTTCCCTTTAATAAAACTCTAAATGACTAAAAGTAAGATTAAAGAAAAACTAGAATAAAAAAACGGGAGTTGAATTGGAGCTTAAAAAAATACTTATACGTGATACGGAAACACAATCCCGTTCTTTATAAATTGAAATTTGCAATTTTAAACTCCTACGGAAGTGCAAACATATTTTCCTAGAATATTATATGATAAAAAAAATTTCTAAAAAAATTATATTTTTTGTTAAATTTTTTCTATTTTTTATGAATTTTTAAAGTTTTTAATAAAAATAAATGTTTAAAAATACTAAACTAATTATAAAAATTCTGAAAAAATTATAGAAAGTAGCTTGAACTAAGAGGAATCTAGGAAAAATAAGCTCGGGAACACAGCTTATCGAATAAGCTGCGAAATAAGCTAAAACAGCTTATTATACTAATATGCCTAAAACGTATATAAAAGATAGATAATGCAAAGTAATAACGGATGAGCTATTGTAGCATGATGGTTGTGTGTGTGGGGGGATAAAAACTTGGTGAGGGTGGTAGAGGTCCCGGGTTCAAGCCTTGCTCACCCGGGGCTTCCCACTTTTCCAGTGTTTTTTAATTTTTCATTTTTTATAACTTTTTAAATCTAAAAATAAGCACTTTTGTAAAACAACCTTTTTTTTAGACCTAAAATAAGCCACAAATAAGCAAATTGAAGACAGAATAAGCCAATCTAATAAAACCTTATAAAATGCAAAATGTTTGGGCTTTTTTTGAACCAAATAAGCTAAGATAGAAAATTTAATAAGCTAAATCGATTAAAAGCTATATCTAATAAGACATAAGAAATAAAATAAGCACAATTGATAAGCTAGAATGACAGAAAAGCTAAAAACTTAAAACACTTAAAATTTTACACTAGAAAGCAAATAAGCTCAAATAAGCAAATGACAAAACCAAATAAGCTAAATTGGACTTATACTAACCTAATAAGCTAAACTAAACCTAAATAAGCTCATAAACATAAGCAGATAGCTAAATTAGGAATAGCACTTCTCCTATTACGAAGGGATGTAATGTTATCAATCAGCCCTTAAGCACAATCTTTGAGCTTTATTTTAGTAGCTAAAAGTCACTTAAAAGAAAAACAACTTAAAGAACTTATACTAAGCCTCTACTAGCTACAGTAAAATGCTTTTGAAAAAAGTTGTGGAAACAAGAGCTTATTTGAGAAAACAGGCTTGTGGAAAAATGACTAGAAGATTAGCTTTATCTGAGTTTGGTTTCTGAAAATTGAATAAGACAAAAAGCTGATTTTAAGGCTAAAAACAGATATGTTATATGAACTTATTTTGAAAGCTAATTTGAATCGAATATTAAACCTCACTACCCTAGTATTACTATGTATGCTTGAAATTTCTAAAGTAAATCTCTAGAAGAGAATATACTGTTAACTCTCTAAAAATTTGTGTGTGAAAATGGCTGTGTTTGTCATTTATAAATGTTGTGATGCAGCTTTGCCAATTATATCATTACGAAACTAAAACTTATAAGAAGTTTGTGTGCATACTTATAAATCGTATATGTTTCTAACAATCATTATAACTACACTATATACTAGATGAGCAAACAAAATTTCAATGCGTTGTCTATTGTCTACAATTATCTAGAAAGCTTAATTAAATATAAGATAGTAAAGGTTATGCACTAAAATGCAAATAAAAATGAAAAGGAGGCTTAAACTATACTTAAAACAGACTTGGATTTTATTATCCTTTTAAATTATATTCTAACTTATGAAAAAAACCTCCATAATACTTAACTTCAACTAGCTCTATATAAATCCCCTTCCACCAACCTGCATCATAAACAGACTCTAGTTATATGAAATTGTGAAAAAAACATAACTTAACTAAGCACCAATTGGCCTCCTAAGCCACCCCCAGTACTATCTTTGTTGTTAGTAATGCCTTAACCCAAAACACCCCCTTATTTTTATAAACTTCATATTTAAGCTAATTTGTATTGAAAATTTATGAAAAACAACCAATCTCAAATACCCAGATGTTGAATGAGCTTTATACATATATATGAAACAGATTTTTTAGCAAAGAATTAGCAGAACTAACATTTACTAAGTTAATGCTAATTTTTAGACTTTTTTAATTGATTTAAGAAGCAAAATATTGTAACTCTCTGGATCTAGTCTATTGAAGCTAAAAGCAGATAATCAAACTTAACTAATAAGACATAATAAGTAATTATAAGCACAAATAAGCAAGTAAGTAAGCAGATTAAGAAGATTTAAACTATGAAATTAAGGACAGTAAAGATAAATGAGAACTTACAAATGCCTTAGCTAAACAAAGGCTTAATTTGCTCAAAGAGCTGTCAACAAGCTCTAGCTTATCACAAGGATAAACTAGTAAAGTCCAATAAGCTCTTCTAGAGTAAGCTTATCATCCAAGTAGATTAGATCCATATAGCTTAGGTATTTTGATTTTAAAACATTTAAGTAGATTATTGATCAATTTGAGCTCAATCTGAGCTTAGAGACTCAGAGAGCTATCGAAGAGAGCTATATCCAAGTAGTTTACTTGTGAAACAGTTGAACAAAAGCATTTTTGTTGATATATAAATCTTATTGGTAAAAAAACAGATTTGTGAACAAGTAAACTATGATTTTATTGATTTAAAACTGAATAAAAAACTTTAAATATGAAAATTACAAGAGAAAGTTACATGAAAATGAAAATTTTACTTAAACTACTAGCTACTAAAAACGAGAAAAAGGAGATACTGTGTGTGAGGCTTGCTCTCTATTTATAGCCTTGGAGTGAAGCTTCTAGGTCTTCTTAGTCCGTACATCTTAACTTTGAATCTTGACCCTTGAATCTATGCAATTATTGGATCCCAATTCTCATTCGTTGGATTGATAAGTGAGCACACGGATTGCCAACGTGGCATTTTGTGTGTCAGAGTACTTATGTGTTTCTTTTGCACTAGATTTAGTGTAAAAATCTAATCATTGGTGTGCTTCTTTCAATGCCCACGTGTCCTCCTTGTGGTGTCTTAGCCAATGAGAGGCTTTTGTGACATCTAACTCTACCACATCGTACCTTGTGGTACTCGATTCATTTGCAGGCCACTTCCATCAATTTTAATTACCCCTTTGATTTTGACGGGAGGTTTAAACTAAAAGAGTGATGAATAGTAAAAACGAATTCCCGCGCCATTTTTTCCTTTTTATATCTTTGTTTGACCGAGGTGTGCTTGTTGACTTAGGCTCGGGCTTTATAGAAAATGGAATTGGGCCAGGGTTTTGGGCTTGGTTATAAGGTTGTGTTATAAAGGGATACCGACCGTTATCTCTTTATTATAAGGAGATAACGGTGTTAGGGTTTAGGGACTTTTAGTGAAATTAGGTTTAACATTTAGGGCATTTTGGGTATTTTGAGGATTTTGTCTTTTTGTGGTTGACCAATGTTGACCAAGAGTTGACTTTATTGACACAATTGATAAGAATCTTCGGCTCTTTGCACTCTTTTTGTTCAGTGTTCGTTTCTGTTTCGTACGGCTTGACCGTTTTCTTGTGATTTTTGCACTATCCGTACCTACACATTCACAAATAACAAAATATACAAAAACAAGTATATTTTTGCACATTATAATCATTTTAAGGGCCATTTTGGATATAATAAGGATATGTGATTTCTCACATATCAGTCTCCCCATTATACCAGTTTCCTTCATTGGTAGGAGGTGTGTAGACTTTGTAAGACGATCGACGATTACCCAAATCATGTCGTAACCACTTGATGTCTTTGGCAACTTGGTGACAAAGTCATTGTTATCTTTTCTCATTTCCATTGGGGTATCTCAGGTTGTATCAGTAAACCGGATGGTTTCTGATATTCAGCTTACCCTTTTTAACATGTCAAGCACTTGTTGACATAGGTGGTGATGTCTGCTTTCATGTTAGGCCACTAGTATAACTGCTTAAGATCATGATACATCTTATCCGACCTTGGGTGGATGGAATACTTAGATTTGTGTAACTCATGCATGATCAAATCTCTTAAGTCTCTAAAGCATGGTAATCAACTCTTGTTCCTAATATAGAGAGTTCCATCGAGACGAGTCTCAAACTCCTTGTCCATATCATGAAGATTTTCTTTATTAAACATTCCTCATATTTCCTTGCTTTAGCTAGAGCATTAAAATTTTAAGAGGAAGGTTTAAGGTGATTGTATGACTAAGGCTCGAACTCGTTAGAGGAGGCTTTGTTCATTCCTTTACGGCTTAGGGCATTATCACTACGTTCGCTCTTTCCAGGGTAGATAACAAATCTCACAGTCCGTAATCATGAGTAGTTTCCAACCATCTATGTTGTCTCATGTTCAGCTCGTTCTGATCAAGGATGTGTTACAAGATTTTGTGATCAGTGAACACGGTACATTTTGTGCCATACAAGTAGTGCCTCTAAATCTTTAGAGCGAATACTACGGCTCCTAACTCTAAACCGTGAGTCGTATAGTTCTTCTCATGAACCTTGAGTTGACGTGATGCGTAGGCTATTACTTTCTCCTTTTGCATCAATACAGAACCTAAGCCCTTATGCGAAGCGTCATAATTTACCACAAAGTTTTCAGTTCCATCTAGAAATGCCAAGATCGGTGCACTGCATAGTTAACGTTGAGGTTGTAAGGGACTTCTACACGAAGTTTTAACAACATCCTAGGCAGGGTTTTATCGTGTACTAAACGTTGCAGTTGTATAGTATAGGAAAAGACTCGGGGGTTGGTTCGTTATCTTAGGGGGGATAGGTTAGGAAGGCTTGTTCACAGTTAACGAAAGGGTTGCGAGGAGATTCTTTTTGTGTTTTTATATTTATAGGAAAGCAGGTAAATCTATGGTTTAAGAGGTTGGTTTGTTTAACTAATAACTAAACTAATTATAATCTAATCTAGTGGTGATAACTTTATGATAAACAAATGTATTTACCTGATCATGCACAACTCCTCAGATTGCTTCTCCTAGATCTGTTGCCTTGTCACACTTGTGATAATCTATGTAAGTATTTCCTAGGTCATGAACAGATTACATAAACCCGTCGTCTATAAGTAAGGTAGTATGAAGACTATTACAAGGCCCCTAAGAGTATATTCATCAACAAGAAGCAACATCAAAAGGATCTACAACCTAAGTTTCATGCAACAATGATACAAACAAAAGTTAGTTTTCTAAAGCCTAACGCGTACATTCATCAACAAGAAGCAACATCAAAAGGATCTGCATCCTAAGTTTCATGCAATCATAGATAAATACAAAGGAGGGTTTAGCCTCGCATGTTATAAAGAAAGCAAGAAGATAAATCAATCAAACAACACATAGACATATTGAATGATTAATGATAAATAACCTTACTTGATTAAAACATGGATTCAAGGTAGTACAATAGGGTTTTGAGGCCCTAAAAACGACCTATAAAGCTGCTAGAATGACTAGGGTTCGTCTCCCTAGGTTTATACAAAGTTACACACTTAAAACCCTAAAAACGGATTTATATTTATAGAGATATCGATGCGACGACGTCGCTTAGAAATCCTGACGCCGTCGCCACGTAGATGATTCTAGATCCTCTTTAAGTCGGCCACGTCCTAACGCCGTCGCGAAATTCTTGACGCCATCACTATATAGATCACGACGGCGTCGCTTTATGCCTGCGACGCCGGCTCCAACCACTGTATTGACATAAATCCATTACAAGAGATTTGTGTAGGTCGTAATCTTATCTGTTCTTCTCATAAAATGCCCAAGTCACGTGTATTCCTCCATAATCACCAAGTGCCTAAAAAAACTAAAAAAAACGACTACTAAGCACTAATCTGGGCATTTTTGCATGATATATGAGGTTAAATGACCCCGAAATAGTGTATAAAATAACACCTCATCAATATTTTTTGCTTCAATAGTTGGAATGCTTCCTCTTCTTTCTCTTCCCATTCGTATTTCACATTCTTCTGAGTCAGTTTGGTTAGAGGTTTTGTTATCTTAGAGAAACCTTCGATAAATCGTCGGTAATAACCAACAAGTCCTAAAATTTGACGTATTTCTGTCGTAAGTCGTGGAGTTGCCCCATCCTTGATTGATTCAATCTTAGCGGGTCAAGTGGTATACTTTGACTATCAATCATGTGACGAGAAAATGACATCTTTCGGGAAGCAAGAATTCACAATTAGATATTGGGAGTACCAATTCCTCCTTCTTAAGCAATTCCAAGATAAGCTTAAGGTGTTCCTCATGTTCTTCTTTGCTTCTTGAGTAAATCAAGATATTGCCAATGAATTCTATTACGAACGTATCCAAGTATGGCTTGCACACTTAATTCATGAGATCCATGTATACTGTCGGTGCGTTGGTCAAACCAAATGACATGACTTGAAACTCATAGTGACCATAACAGGTCTTGAACGCGGTCTTAGGGATATCCCCTTCCCGAACTCTGAGTTGGTGATAACCAGACCTTAGGTCGATCCTCGAGTAGACGCTAGATCGTTGTAGATGATCAAACAGTTATCATCATGGGTGGAAACGATTCTTCATGGTTAGCTTGTTCAATTCTTTGTAGTCGATGCACATCCTAAAGGATCCATGCTTCTTCTTGACGAACAAGACCGGAGCTCCCCAAGGTAAGGAACTTAGTCTTATAAATCCTTTGTCTGCTAGTTCTTGTAGTTGGTTTGACAGCTCTTGCATTTCTGATGGGGCTAGTTATAAGGCGATCGTTGCCACAAGTGAAGCACCGTTGTCTTTTCTAGGCTAGCGGGCAATCCAGGCATGTCTTCGAGATAAGACTTTCGGAAAAATATCGTACGAAGTGTTCATATTCAAAGTCGATTCTCCTTTGACTTTTTCTCGATTCTTTTCAGTGAATTGGGGGAATAAAGACTTGTCATATCCTTTCTGTATATACTTCTGAGTCTTGGGATACGAGATGATATTATTCTAGTCACGTATTCCACTCGCTTATATCCCTTGATTTGTGATGTTTTCATTTTACCAAACGAGATACGGACAAGCTTCTCATCATAAACAATCATGGCATGGTACTTTGACAACCAATCCATACTGATGATGATGTCAAAACTACCGAGCTCTACGGGCATTAAGTTGATGTTGAACGGGTGGTTAAGAAAATTTAAGGTGCAACCTTTTCCGGTTTAGTTCGGTTTCGACCCGATGCTCACCCCTAAATTCAATAGTGTGCTTAGTGTCTAAGGCAGTTGGGGCGATATCACTTAGAAGGCTCAAAGCATTGGATACGAAACTTCTATCGGCTAGGTTCTAGGTACTTGCATTGATTATGTCTTTAGCCTTAACTTCATGACTATTAGAAAATTCGATGGTGTAGGAATCTCTCAATTTTCTTGATTCTACCCCAATTAAAAGGGATAAGTTCATCACGCTCCTAGTAGTCCTTTTTCTTTCATTGACAGTCTTCAAGGTCTTGGCCATATGACGAAGCAACTAATGTAACCGCACTGGTTAGGGGATTGTCCTAGGGTGACTAGTGGTGTAATTCGATCTTTCGGCTAAGGATGTGGTGTAAGATGAGGCTGATTCTATATGATAAGGTTGTGTAAAAGTCTACTTAGTTATTGTACTTACTAATACAAATGCCCATGACCTGCACTGCTTATGTATACACACATAAAAATCTTTTTTCGGGAATATAAGTAGAAAATTTATTTCGACAAAATTTTAAGGTGACTACTCCCAGCATAGCATGGTCCTTCCTGATTTAGACATAGGTGATCAGGCTATGTATAAAAAAGGACAAACATTCATGCTCATTTACCATCAAACTAGTGTTATGTTTCTCGGAGTTAAATGGTATAAACCATACTTTTTATAAGGTTGTATCTGTTAGAGATACGAAATTCCGTCTAACAATGAAGTTTCGATCACTCGAAGATGTACGAAAAAGTGTATACGTTAAATAGCTAGTTTGTACATGTTTTTAGTTGTAAATGGGCATGTAATGTAAAAGCCCAAAATGGCCCATCATAAGGCCTTACTTGCATGTCCATTTAGTTTAAGAAAGCTAGGGTTTTGAGGCTATAAATAGATTCCCTCCTCTTCCAAGTTTCATAATCCCTCACCAGCTACAAACCTACAAACAATTCTTTCTTTTAACATCGTTGTTCTTTAATAAATATATCTTGTTTAATGATGATCTAAAAGACAACAATTGTATCAGAGCCAAAGTGTTTGTTTTGATTAATCTGTAAACCGATTTCAAATCACCTTAAAGTTCTTTTACGATCTTCATTGATTCGATCTTTATTGTGTATTGTTATCATTCTTGATTATCAAGATGGTGTTTGCTTAATCAATAATCATCACCACCATCTTGTTTTCAATCAAATAAAATCAAAGTCGGATCATTTTTAAATTCGGATCATAAATTCGTGTTCATACAAAATCTTTTACACGAATCATCACATAATTTATTTTCGGAAATAATTAATGTCCAATAGTTATTTTCGGATATAAATTAATATTGGCTTAAGTCAAACTTATTTTCGGTAATAATTATTACCAAAAGTTATTTTCGGATATAAATTAATATTGGCTTAAGTCAAACTTATTTTCGGTAATAATTATTACCAAAAGTTATTTTCGGATAAAATTGGCTCTGGGTTTAGTCAAACTATTTTATGGTAGAAATTGTTTTGTTATTGCCAAAAGGTAAAAATTCAAAAGAGCCGAATTTACAGGCGAAACTGCACAGTTTTTTCCGATACCTAATCCAAAACAAAATAATCAACATCACTCACGATCAGATCATTCACAATGATGTCTGAAGACTCAAGTGCAGCTGGTACCGATAACCGTCCACCAATGCTCGAAGAAGCTTTCATGGCTAATCTATCATTCAGCTCCAGTCAAATTAATGAGGTACGCACATTTAATGATACTATCTTTGAAACTGTGTCTCGTTCTTTGTCACCTAAGGTACCCACACACGAACATCTCGACTCCGATATGACGAGGACTTGAAGATTATACGATCTTGTATGATCAAGTAAACCTGCCACCAAGATAGCAAGGATTTCCATCTGAGGCATCTCCTGACCCACCTTCTGCTATCCCACCCTCTGCTGCCTATATGTTAAATACTTTATCTGAATTGACCACACAAGTTGAAGGACATCGTAAGGTTAACCAGAAACAGGCCCTTGTTAATGCCACCCTAACGGCCGAGCTTGACCGTTGCAAGCTCGAATTAGCCCGTCTTGAACATAACAAGGTAAAACTAGAAAATGACCAAGTCATACTTGCCCGTAACAAACAAAATGCCGAGCTTAAGCAAGAAACTGAGTCACTTAAGACCACCCTTAGGAATAAAGAGGCAACCATTGCTCACTTGACCTGCGAAACTAAAACTGTACTTTCAGAAAAGAAAACACTTGAGGATAAGTACCTTGAGGAGATTGTTTGTTTAAAAAGTGCTAACCAAGTTGCAACTGGTCTGTTACAAAAGTTTCAAATGCCCACCCAAACTATTCCTATGTTGTCTAAAAAAAAACTTAATGATTGCTTCAAAGTGATATTATATAAGGTCTAGATTTAGTAACCCGTGGTATGGTAGAAAGGCACATTAACCTAACCTGCATTGTATGAAGTCCATAGACTTTTACAACCCGGCCATGCTCGTGTTACGGTGCATGATAGTGACGAGACCTTGCTTGAGACTGAAGTCAGTCGCATGAAAATGTCTCAAAAACCAGGGCATGTTAAACCCATTGACTATGCTAAGTTGAATGCCCTGTATGACCAGTTTGTTCCTCAAAAGGAACTGTCCCGAGAACAGGCTTATTGGCTTTCTGCCACTAATATTGCTAGTCTAACTAGTGATCCTCCTAAACCTGTGACTCCTTTTGTTCGTACTAGTCCAGCAAAGAGTCAAGTACAAGATCAGTTATGGTACTTAAAAGCAGAATTTTCCCAATTCGATGAAATCATTAAAGAGAGAACCACACCACGCACAAACTATCTTCAAGGTTCATATGAGTTTTGTTATCTTAAAAAATGTTTGATGAAGCCATTATACCATATATAACAACATCAAACAAGGTTTATCAAAACTTACATACCAACCTCTGTAATGAAAGTACTGGTTCAAACGTACTTTTGACGAATGGGGACACTGATTATGACATAACTTGCTTGAAGAAAAAGAACTTGCAAATAGAAAGAAAAATCCTAATGATTCTTAATGAGATGCTTAATTTCTATATGTATAGCTAAGAATCTGCTCCTAATTGTGCTTGCTTCTGTTAATGTTGTGCCCCCTATTTCTGATTGCATGTGTGCTGAACTCAGATCTAGTTTGCGATAGGGAACACAATAGGGTTCTTGAACTTAAAGCTGAAATTTTGAAAAAGCAACAAATGATTAATGATTGAAACACGATCTTTCTTTTATTCACAATGAACATGTTAAACTACAGTTAAGTCAAAATACTAAGAAGGCGTATTCAAACTCAAAAGCTTTGCAATAACTCCAACTCCATTTTCCTCTAATGCAATTTATGAAATTAACAATTAAAGGATCAGACATTCAAGGGAGATATGAAACCATTAGGGAATATGCATGCTCAAAATAAACATCAAGAGTATGTAGACTGTAGTTCCCCCTGTAGTTAGCTTTGATAAGAATGCCAAGAAACGGAAATATCCAGTTAAAAAGATAATATTCACATCTCTATATCAGAATGATGGGTATAAGATAGAGATTGCGAAACAAAATCGACGGTATCTAGAACTGTCAAAAGCCAGTACCCACTCTCGCAACACATCTACTGAGAAACTCGCTGCCTTACATGATGAGATTGCCAAAATGAAACCTAGTGGTTGTGACACCAAAGTTAGTGGACCTAAGACACCTAAAAAACCTAAGGTCCTTGCCCCAAGAATGTATGCCATTAGCTCAAAGTATATACCCCCCACCAAAACGAGCTGATTGGATTCCACCGACCCCTAGGAAGAAGCATGTTACGTTTCAGGAACCTACCAGAGCCTCAACTAGACACACCAAACAAACAGCTGTTAATAACCATAAAAAACCTACGTAAATGTGATTGTGTCTCAGGATGAAACAGCCGCAGGATGAACAAACCCAGTCTAAAATGTGATAACCAGAAGTCTAGAGTTTTGCCTTCTAAGAATGTGAGTGCCAGGAAGAATAGAAGATCACCCTAGGAATTTGAGTAAAAAGAAAAATGTTAATTCTTCTTTATATGTCAAACGTTTTGGTTATGTTTCAAATAAAAACGCTGTTTGTGGTGCTTGTGATAAATGTTTGGTTTCTTTTAATCATGATAGTTTCCTTGTGATAAATTGTTCCCTTCTATGATTAACTACGCATGCTAAAAACCACAGGTTGCTCGTCTAAGACTACACCTAAGTATATTCGACGAAGACAATATTACCGTTACTCCCAAATTGATCCTCAGTGGAAGCCCACTGGCGACAAATCCTTTGTGTGAATCTATGCCCAAAGAAATCCTTGACACGCATTGCTAAGCCATTTAAGAACTTTCTCGAGTGTTAGTTCTAGTTCCCCTACTACTGTCATCTCTAGGTTTTTTAATTGTCAACTTAGTGATCGGAAGGCTAGTTCCAAAGGGATTTCTGATTTATTTGCATGATAACTAACCGGGTCCTTAGGGAATCCATTCACAGGACATGTTTGTGTTATTTCAGGTTGTACAGATTGTCCTATGGTATAGATTCAGGGTGCGTCTAACATATGACCGGTGAATCGTCTATGCTGATAAATTATGTCGAAGTTTGTTGGCACCGTGAGATTTGGAAACGATCAATTTGCAACGATTTGCAAAAAAAATAAAAAATAATAATAAAATAAAAATTTGTTAGTTTTAGTTTAGTTTTGTTAGTAATATGGCTTATAGTTACTTCAGACTGTAACCCGGACTGAACCCATAGGAAAGTTTGTCGCCAAAAAGAACCTGGACTTAAACATTTTTTATCCAACTTGTTTGGTGCGACCATTTAGAACCCGGCCATGTTTCTCGTATATACATTGTTTTTTACCAGACATGACACGGGTCCATTGTTTGCTGGGAGAATTAGTTCTGTCTAACAAGTTTTTTGCAGGCTTTTCAAGACAACCTAATGCTGAATCGATTGACTACAGATTGAAACGACAACAACATAATGGTAAATTTAAGAAGGTCTTTGTTTCAGTATCACTTGAATAAATGTCCTCAATTCACTCACCTTCACGATTGAGGGGGAGTTTTCTTCTTTAAGTCCATTCTTTGATCAAAACCATAATCACTTCATATTTTGAATCGGGGAGAAAATGTGACTGTAAATTAAAACTGATAACTATATGATTCAATTGATTCTAAGTCCTATCCATGCATGTGCTAAACAAGATTTCATATCGATGCACATATGTAGCGGCGAGAAAAAGCAGATATATTTCAAAATGTCAGATAATTAATTGTTTTGTGTTCTACACAACTATCTTGATATCACACACGGAATCTTTTTGTTTCATGTTCAGGTTGCAGAATGCGGAATGATGTTGTACTATAACACCAGGTATTCGTATGAATGCTCATGCCTGGTCTTCGGACTGCGCCCACTAGTGAAGTGGATTTCCTTACAAGTACTTGTACAAGTTTGGATTTCCCGAGGCACTTCATATCTTTCGAGATATTTTTCAAAACATCATCAGTTCATTCTGATTTAAACTTTCGTTGAGGTTCCAAATAATTTCTATGCACATCAAATTGTTTTTTCTAATCATTTTCCACAGGCCTTCTACGGTACTTAATTGTATTAAGAAGTAAAACGCTGAACTAGAATTATACGGACTAAGTCGCAGATAAGTTTAACTACTTTATCACTGGACAGACTCACTCTTTACTATTCTAGTAGTAGAAATACTATTAGTGTGTAAGTCTACGGACATCTAGTATTGAGAACGTCGAACATTAGGGAATCTGATACTTCGGTATTAGAGGAACTAGCTTGTCACGTGCCGAAAACCTGTCAAGAAAAGGTTCTATAATGAATTTATTCTGTTCACAGGTGCAGAATTTATAATAAGCCTCGTCCTCACGGATTTGGAGGTTATTATTAACCAACCAGATTGAGTAAATCGTCAATACTCGGTACTTTCAAATATAGAACCCTTATGTGTCGAAAAATATTTTTATCTAGAACACATTGAGTGGAAATTTCAAAAATCATATGTGTGACTATTTTTGAACAAAACGATGGCAGATTCAATTCCATTTCGATGAAGACACATGCTCCCCAAACTCTACTACCTGACGAAATCTATCCAAAGAAAGCAAGAAAGCCAAATAACTTTAAAGCCTCTGTCAACTCTGAATTATATATCTCCTTCGAAATGTTTATGATATGATGATTATAGAAGAAAATTCAAGACAGCTTTCAAGATTCAGCAGTATGACATGTCTTCAAAGTACAGAAAAAGGCAAGAAGTAACAGATCACAAGAAAGCAGAATTACGAAAATAATGTCAGCAATCATATATTCTTTCTATTTTCGAATCTGTGAAGCACAAGTGAAGCACATCAAGTGAATACCCCACAACGACTACAAGATAAAGAAACATCGGCAGTGTATGTAAGTTAATTCATATATTCAAGATTTCACTGCTTGTTCGAGCGACCTGTTTTGAAGATTCTCATGACCTCATCTTGGGGGAGATTGTTAGAGATACGAAATTCCGTCTAACAATGAAGTTTTCGTCACTCGAAGATGTACGAAAAAGTGTATATGTGAAATAGCTAGTTTGTACATGTTTGTTAGTTGTAAATGGGCATGTAATGTAAAAGCCCGAAATGGCCCATCATAAGACCTTACATGGCAGGCCATTTAGTGTAGAGAAGCTAGGGTTTGGAGGCTATAAATAGATCCCTCCTCTTCCTAGTTTCATAATCCCTCACAAGCTACAAACCTACAACAATTCTTTCTTTTATACATCTTGTTCTTTAATATATATATCTTGTTTTAATGAATGATCAAAGACCAAAATTGATCTAAAGACCGAAACATTATACCTAACAGTTTATTAAAGTAGGCAAAATAATTCATATATGAAAGCAAAGTAGTTTAAAGAAGAGCAAAATAGTTTATACGATGATAGCAAAATGGTTTATAAGATGATAGCAAAATGGTTTATAAGATGATAGCAAAATAGTTTATAATATGATAGCAAAATAGTTTATAATATGATAGCAAAATGGTTTATAAGTTTGTAACAATTCAGGGAGTGTAACAGACGGAATCGTCATGACACACATATTAATAGAGGATTTAAAAACATCTACATAATACAATAAAATTTATATGAAAGTACTAGTGCAAATTTCTTAGGGGATATGGTCCAAGAAGGCTTCAACTTAGGTCTCACTATGTAAGGTAAGAAAAATCTCTCATTAAGCATTAGCATGATCTATAACAACGTTAGGGTTCCCGCGAGCTTTTCCTTTATTTCCCTTCTGGTTACCAAAATTCTGATTCTTCCACTTCGAGTACTCACTCCTGTAATGCCCTTGCTTTCCACACTCATAGCAAGTAATTGTAGCTTTCTGCTTTGCCACCGGGGCCCTCTGAGTTGTTGCAGGAATGAGAGTCCTACAATCCCTAGTCATGTGACCAACTCTCTTAAAGTTACCATACTTCACCGTGCATGGCCCAGTATGGTGCAACTTGCACTTGTTGCAGAAATGTAAATTCCTGCATATCCATTGTTGTTATCTAGTCCAGCAGTGTAAGCTCTCATGACCTTTTGTCGTTTGTTTTGTTGTCCCGTGTTGTTTTGGTAACCTCCTTCCTACTTCCTTTTGTTGTAAGGATTCCTTGCAACCTTGGCTCCCTAACGTACTACCCGAACTATCGAGTCATAAGCCACGCAGATTTTTGTCTCCTAGATAGCAATAGCATCAATAGCATTAGTAACTCGTTGGGCTACAATCTGCTCAAACTTCGTGGAACTCATTCCTTGTCTCGTTGTTAACATTTTCTTCAAAATCAAACGGATTAAAGAAAAATAAAATAAGTCAGGTTCCAAAGTCGAGTTTCTAAAATGGAGTGTTATGAGGTGACGGGTTAAAGTTGTGTTCGAATTAATCGGCATGTTTCTAGACGACGGGTCACGAGATGACATAGGTGTTTTAAAAGTATGGGACGAGTGTTCAAATTCGTCTTCGGAGTCGAATAGTAAGATAATTAGTGGGGTCGACAGACTGTGACGAGTTTCAATATCCTTTAAAGCGGTATTATGTAAAGTCATACAAAAGTTTTAAAGACCATCGTATCACTCATGATGTCTCAGGAAAAGTCTAGAGACCATTGTGTCACTCATAATGTCTTAGGGAAAGTTTAGAGACCATTGTGTCACTCACAATGTCTTAGAGAAAGTTCTAGTATTTATATAAATGACTTTTATATAAGATAAATGTAAAAAGTTGTTAGTCATAAAGATTCAAGCCTATAAACAACGATCCGGAGGTCGAGGAGGATTAAACAAATTAGTAGCCATATTATTGATAAGAGAGAAAAAGGGAAAGATATGTGTGTTCTTGAGAGAGAGAGAGAGAGAGAGAGAGAGAGAGAGAGAGAGAGAGAGAGAGAGAGAGAGAGGAGAGCATACACACTTTATGAGATGTTACAAAATAAATCCCCACCCCTCCATGGAAGTATGGAGGGGGTATTTATAGCCTTATTGTGTCGCCTACAATGCTAGCTTAACGTACCTAGACCTTATTCGACACGGCTATAATAAACAAATGTAATTCCATATAAGTCAACGTATTTTAAGGCTAACAATCTTCCCCCAATATGTGGACATACGGAATTACTTACAATGTTCCTAACAAGTACAATTACAATAAAATAAAGTCTTTCAAAGAACTTCCAAAGCTAAAGATGTCTTATGAGTTCTCCTGGTCTTGAAACTTGTACTTCACCTTGGATCTTCTGTGTCTTTACTTGTTCTTGAACCATTAACTTCCCTCAGATAACTAGTTCTCGGGATTCAAGCTCTTTCATCAAGTATCGAACTTCAACATGTCAAATTCCAAATTCACGTATTTCAAGCCTTTCCCGTCCTCGTGCGAATTCCTTAAAAATCTTACGTTAAGCTACAACTTGAGTCTAACTTAATCTAGCAACTCATTAAACAAGAACCGTCTTAAGCTTTTAAAAGTGTATTAAGATCTGAATATTCTTCCTGTGCTTCATTGCTTCACCTCGAGTATTCTGTACGTGAGGTTTCAAACTTGTCTGACTAGCATTCCTAATGGTCGTACTAGTAAGGGTCTCAATCTTTCCTCCTCACTTAGAGCATCTGCTATGATGTTTGCCTTGCCTAGATGATACTAGAATTTGCAATTTTAATCACTCCATAGTTCCACTCATCTCCTTTGTCTCACACTGAGCATTTTCTAGTCGAGGATGTGCGGAAGGATCTGATGGTTAGTAACCATCGTACTCTTCGTACCACATAGTTAGTGTCTCCAAGCCGTAAGTGCATAATAACGGTTCCTAGCTCCAAGTCACGTGTCGTGTAATTTTTCTGACGTTCCTTGCGTTGTCTTGTTGAGTATGAGATAACCTTGTTCCTCTGCATTAGTATGCAATCCAATCCTGCGTCGGGTAGCCTACGCTTCAACATTGGTGAGGCTTCTTCTTATTATTACCCGAAAGATATTCTTAGCGTAGTTACTCGGCACCGTTAGTGGCTGAGAGGTTTTGAGAAGTTTGAATAGATTTTTTATTACAGCCAGGTAGCTTGGAAATCAGTGGGGTTCTGCAGGGGTATTCATGGCTTAAGATCCACAAGCGTGGGAAGTCTTAACCGAAATGTGTACAGTAATAGATAGGCTCGAAAGTTATTCACGAATCTTCGTTGTCTCACAAATAAGTAAGTATGTCGGTTTTTATTTTGAGAAGGTTTTCAAAAATGATATATTTTTAACTTTGATTCAAGTTTTTCAAGCGTAAAACTCATTTTAATGTAATTATAATTCAAAATGTGTAAAAAAAATTCGAATCACTGTTAAAAAATTTCTCATTTTTGCAATATAAGTAAAATATTGAATCTTCTATACAAATTTAAGGATCATTACCATAACTCGATTTTAGCAATGATTTGTGAATAAAATTTGTGATTTATAGCTTTGATTCACTATTAAATGATGTTTACTTGTGAATCAAATCAAAAAATATGAATCAAATTAAAAAATATGAATCAATTTGCTCGAACGTAGATTTTTCAATCTTCTCAAAATAAAAACCTTCTCAATGGAACCGGAGCCTATATATACATACATATATATACATATATATATACATATATATATATATATATATATATATAAAGAAATGGTAAAACAGGGCGTTTCAAAACTAGCGATTTCTTAATCCCCTTAGATGAACACTTAGCTACTTTTCGAAGTAATTAGTCTAAGGGGGTTGAAATTTTTAGTTTTCTATGTGTATTTATGACATTGCGTGAGGACACGGCAATAGCGTAGTATAGAGGAATTTTGATATGTGTTTAATCACATATCAATTTTTCTTATTAAAACGAGCTTAAATGACCAAAAATACATGAAAATACATTGTATATGTGTGTTTTGTTAATTGTATTGTGCAGATAACGGATATCCACAAAAAGTCAAAAACAAAGCCAAAAAGGACAAAACCGAGCACGAGATTGGAAGAGCGTGAGAAAACAAAGCCGAGAGCGTATTCATCTTTAATGGGCCAACCCGTACCCGATTGGTGGGCCGGGTCAGCCCATTAACACTTGAATTTTACTAACCCTTTTGCCAAAATAAAAGCCTAAGTCCAAATTCCTAAAATCCAATCCATACCAAAACAGCCCAAGTAATAAACCTGGCCCAAATTCAAAACCTGATCCAAGTCAACTTTATTAATAAGACTTGGTCAAATGTATTGTTTATCTTTCCTCCCTCTTTCATTTTTACCCTGCAACGAATAACACAAGGTAAAATCCACCACTCCACACGCTCGATTCCTTCTAGAAGGCCAACGTGGCAAGGTTTGACATCAATTTCTGACACCTTGGCAATCCCAAGGTGTCCTATTAGCTAATAAGGCATAGAGGCAATCTAAGGGCTCAATATAGAATATCTTAACACAAGTATGGATTGGTTCACTTAGAGTTTTAGAGAGAGAAAGATGGTTGGATGAACACTTAGAGAGAGAAAGTAAAATCATAATATTAGCTTAGTAAAAATGTGACAAAAGAACAACCAACACCCTCTCCATGTGTGGAGATGGTATAAATACTCTAACCAAGGCCGGCCATGGGCTTTAACATGGGCTTTCCATGAGCCTTTAGCCCGGTTAGCTTACTAGCCTTACATTATAACTTACTACGAGCTACGACTAACTATATTGGTAGTGACCGACACTTTTTCGTATTTCTAACAATCTCCCCCTAAGGGAGGTCAGTCCAATTTACAAAAATTTAAACTTAGCATAATATGATTTCACTTCGGTCTTGAGCTCGTAGTCTTTAACTTCAATCATTAACTTGTGATTTGATGTAGTGATCATTGACTTTGGATTTGAGCTAGTTCTTTTGTCTTGACATGAATGTGATCTTTGAGCTTCTTGAAATCATCAACCAAGTATAATCTCGTTTTGCCATCTTGTAAACTTTGCCATCTCGTGAACTTGTGACTTCTGGACCGACATGCTCATACCTTTCTTGATTTGATAATCTTGAAAAGCTTTAATAATGCATATTTCTTGAATTTCTTTTACTTTAACACTTTGTCGCTTCAAGAAGCATGTATGGTATCAGAGTAGCGGAAGTCTTAAAACATGTACTTGAGCTTTCATGATGTCTTTATATTTGTCGGTTGGGTATGAGTATGTGGCTATGAATCTTGTGAGTCAATTGGAATCAGGTACCTCCATTACCATCTTTAGATATTCTTGAAATAAAACAGTTAGCAACAAAGCAAGGGGATGCATATGGCTTTGTCATCCGTGAGGATTGACCTGTGATCAGATAGATTCAATTTAAGAAGAATCTTTTTGACAGGTTTTCCAGCTGTAGTATTGAATCTTTTAAACACATATGTATTAGATTCATCGTACTCAGCATGTTCTCATTATCAGAACGTCTCAAAGCAAACAACACAATATGAGTGAACCAG
>BQNB010081340.1:2790-27095 GCA_026074375.1 Tanacetum coccineum
CTCGTAGCCATCAAGCTTTGACAACATGCTTCGTTATGGTGGGATCATGTTACTAAGAGGCGACGAATGGAAGAGAAATCGAAAGTTGAGACTTGGGAAAAGATAAAGAAACTGGTGAAGGCTAAGTTTTTACCAGAAAATCATCGTCAAGAGGCTTTTCTTGACTATCCTAATCTGTCCCAATGGAACATGACTGTGGAAGAAGTTATTAATGAGTTCGATAAGTTTCGTATGAGGTGTGATGTAGTTAAAGAAGAAGAACAGGTTGTCACATGGTTTTTGGGAGTCCTTAAGCCTGAAATTGCTGATATTGTAAGTCTTCAACCTTATTGAACCTGTACAAATGTTTGTCGTTTAGCATTAAAGGTTGAAAAACAGATTAAGGCAAAGAGTAAGGGTACCACTAGTCGTTTCACCCCACCTACCAAAACCGCTCCCCCTACAGCACCTAAAGCCACCACCCCCATAACCTCGGCTGCAGGTAATACTAGAGAATCTGAAAACACTGGCCTTCGTACCTGATGACGCAGACCCGATATATGATATCGAAGCAGAACCTGAATTAGATGAACCAGGTAATAAGTTGGTATATCCTGATCGTAGAGAGGTGTTGGTTATTTAGATAGTCTTAAATATGGCCGTTTCAAAATCTGTTGATGATAATTCGTGGCTTCATAACAACATTTTTAGAACCAATTGTACTTCCAAAGGGAAATTTGTGATGTGATTATAGATGGGTGAAGTTGCGAGAATGTCATTTCTACATATATGGTTGAGAAGTTGGGAATGAAGACAAAAGACCATCCTGAACCATACCAGTTAACTTAGTTAAAAAAAGGAACCCTGTTAAAGTCAGTAAACGTTGTCTTGTGCAGTTTTCTATTGGTAAGAATTATAAAGATAAAGTGTGGTGTGAAGTTATATCGATAGATGTGGCTCACATTCTATTAGGGCGTCCTTGACAATTTGATAGGAAAACAAAACATGATGGGTTCCAAAACACGTATAGCTTTAAGAAGGATGGTGTGAACATTACTTTAGTTCCTTTTGATTCTCTTTAGACACGGGCAGATGGTTCTAATTTGTTTATGAAGAAGACTGATTTTGAGGGACTTGTGAAAACCAGTCCCTATGTGTTTACTCTTGTGGTTGTAGAAGAAAACGCGATTATCAGTGAAGCTCCCTTACAAGTTCAGTCATTGCTTAAGGAGTTTGCTGATGTGATTTCTGATGACATACCCCCTAGATTAGCGGCTATGAGAGACATTCAGCATTGCATAGATTTTATTCCAGGTTCCGCTATCCCGAATAGACCAGCTTATCGGATGAATTCGAAGGAGTTTGCGGAGCTTCAGAGACAAGTAACTGAGTTGCTGGCGAAAGGGTTGATTCGAGAAAGTATGATTCTGTGTGCAGTACCTGCCTTGTTGGTACCCAAACATGGGGGGGGGGGACTTTTTAGATGTATATTGACAGTAGAGTTGTCAACAAGATAATGATCAAGTATCATTTTCCTATTCCGCGATTGGATGATCTTCTTGACTGTAACACCCCTAAAATCACAACGCAGCGGAATACCACTTGGGGTGCTACTTCATAGCATAAAGTACAGGTTACAGAAAACGACTCTAAGTGAGACGTTTTGAAAAGTCAACCATTCGATAATTTTTATAAAATATCAGAGTTACAACAGGTCCCATTTGTAATATAATAGAAAACATTCTCAAAACGTTTATCGAATGGTGCTCAAATTATAAAGCCTTCAAAAATATATCCGCGCGACTCAAGTGCTCCCATCAACTCAGCTAGCAATATAATAACCTGATAAAATACATGAAAAAACGTCAACAATAATGTTGAGTGCATTCATAGGTTTGTAAACAAAGACAATGTTAAGTTAAGCAAGTAATGTTTAAGAAATCAAGCAGTGCTTCAGCGAGCAATTTAATGGATCACAAGATTTCCGGTAATATTTGACTAATGAAACACATTCAAAAGTCAAAAGCATGCATTTATTATTGCACTAAGCTTATGACACCGAACCTTAACATGTGTTGTGAGAGAGAGTTGATGTTGAAGATACCCCAAGTATTTTTCTCCCCGAGAGTTGGTGTGGCCAGACACCCAAGTATTTTTCTCCCTGAGAGTTGGTGTTGCAGACACCCAAGCATTAACATATGTTGTGAGAGGGAGATGGTGTTGCCAGACATCCATGTATTTTTCTCTTAGAGTTGGTGTGGCCAAACACCCAAGTATTTTTCTCCAAGAGTTGATGTTGCCAAACACCTAAGTATTATTTCAATTGTAAGTGCGTCCATTTGATGTGGCACAAGTTATTGAATACTCGGACGGGGATTGTCAGTCCAAATAGCTCTATTCACAGCATTTGCGCTTACACAAAGTAACTAACGTTTCATAATAGTGGGGACTTAAGTGGCAATAGCGACATTTAGGCAATAATATCAAGCGTTAATATCAGGCATAGCATACGGTTTTTAAATACTTGTGTCCACACGTAAAAAACAAATAAGATATTCAAAACTCACGGTTTCATATATAGATATTCAATGATCTCAAATCGTGTAGTAAGCAAATCAAGTTTTAGTAAAATATTCATGTAACGCTTGAGTAGTAAAAATCAATAAGTTTACTTAGTAAAACGAGCATGTATTCTCACCCCGAAAACAGTTTATGAAAACCATTAAAAGAGAAAAGGTGGGGCTATAAACTCACTGTAAGTAGAAGTATCGAACGAGAAATTCAACATAGAAAGAACGGCGACAACGTCTCACCCGCGACCTATAATAATGGTGTGCGTATTAGAAGAATATAACTTATAAGAAAAATGTATAAATTGCACATATAAATAAATATGTATGTTTTCTACATATGTATAACGTTATACCATAGAATCCATGTGCGCGCCTCAACTTCTTAGTAATATATTCTAAGTTTTTCTAATTTTGACCGATTTTCTTAGTCACTTGACAACCTTTAAAGAAATACCAAACGATCTCAAACGCCTTCCATACTCCATTTCTAACAACCTCAATATGTCAATAACCTACTGTATTTTTCCCAAAATGTTTGACAAGTGTAACTATTTTTTAAAAATTCGACGACTCGAAGTGTCCGGAAAAAGACCTGCTGTAACAATTTGAAAGTTTGGCTTGACCTGACCTACTTAGACTCTTCATTTAAATCTAGAAAAATTCCAAAAAATCCTATACATCATGAACTTTCTACACTAGAAATTTCATTAATTAAAAATGTGTTGTGATATGTCTGCTACCCTCAAAAACACAACTCAGAAAACTATTCCCAAACGCAGATTTAACAATGAATCTCGTAAAATCATTTTGACCATCTTCCACTTACTGAAAATTTATGAAATCACCTTCGTTGGAAAATAGACTCTTTAGACTTAGTTTTAGGATCAAGAAAATCAATAAAGCTATTCGGGTGATTAAGTTACGACTCTCATAAGACGACTCAAAATCTGCCCAGATTCCTATTTTGAATTTACAACAATCAACCCATCCAAACGCACTCATACTTTAACTCATTATTCTCAATTCGATTTTAGACACAACCGAGAGCTTAAGTATGACTTATTTTTATAAAATAGTTATCGTTATAATATTTTAAGTTCAAACGGTTTCTACTACACCAAAGGATCTTCTTAAATTTTTACCAAATTTGGTTTTTTTAAATTATATGTTTTTCTCTTAGGTTTGATTTGTCAAAAACAACCCCACCAAAAATGCTTTATTGAAATGGGTATGCTAGCATTTGATATGAAAAAAATGACATTCCTAGGACAACTCTTTATTGTTTTACCCGTGACTCGAAAACCAAAGCAGAAAAATGACCTAAATACTCTAGTAAGTTATGCACAAACATATTTTTAAAACTAGTGCATAGGAATTTTAATTCACCATTTTCTAACTTTGATAATATTATAACGACACGCTCTTACTAAAATGCGGTTTTTTTTAGACATAGATATCATCGCGGAAAGGTAAAATGGCATTTTAAACAACTTTTTTGTTATACCCGAGACCCAAAACTCAACAGAAAATGATAAAATTGCCCTTTCCAGAATCTGCAGAAAACCAAAATTTTATACTAGTGCTAAATCGCATTTTTACCCATTTTCTAACTTCTAACGGCCATTGAATCTTTGTTTTTGAGAGTTATGAGACGTGCCATATATCGAAACGAAACTAGGGACGTCCTCTATGTTGGAAATTTAGTGCAATTGTGGGAATTGGATCATACTTGGAAATGGGTTTTGAGGTACGGAGTGTATACCCATCAAGTGACTGATTTCCCATGACTCTTTTAGTGGTTTGATTAAATGGATAGTTATTTTCCTATTTAATTAATTGATTTGATTGCATTAATTGACCATATTTAATTTGGTTATGAAATCATTATTTCTAAATTATGGAAAATAATTGATTTAGGAGTAGGTATTTCATTGATTGGTTTTGGAGTTTGAGGTTTAGGTTGAGGTGTTGATTCTTCATCATCATCATCACTACCGAAATTAATGGGATACTAAGAGTCATTTTAAAGATCATTTGGGTTGGTGGGTGGGTCATAAGATTTACCACTTCATGTAAATACGACATTTACTTGCTCGTTTTGAGCTTGAGGTGGTTGGTGTGGTTTAGATGAATTACCTCGGGGGTTTGGTTGAGTGTTACTTGGAAGAGATCCATATGGTCGAGCAGATTGCTTGTCAGCAAGTCGATTAAATTTTGCTTCTAAATTTTGGATCGAGGCTTGATGGTTTTTAGTTGTTGTATCGAGTTTGTTTTCAAGATCCATGAATGTTTCTTTAACAAAGGAATTTGTGGAATGTTGAGCTTTTATGAAATCGCTTAATTGTTTCTGAAGATCGGGTTATCATCGGTGTTGGATCGATAATAGTCTCGATTGTAATCGATTTTTCCGCTTAACGCCAATTATCGCGATTCGAGTCACGGTTGCGGTAATCATTGTAAAAATGAGTGAGATGAAAATTTTGCATGAATTTCGCTTCTTCTTCGCGAGACATAGGTGTGTTATCTTCGTTACAATCTGCGGTTGAGAGATTACCTCCACAGTGATTGCATTTGGCACGAGATTGGATTTCTTTATACTGAGCATCTATTTTCATGGTCATGGCATCCATTATTGCTATAATTTTGTCAGTATCAGAATTGCTTCTGCCTTCATCGACGAAAGCTACAGTCTTCTTAAGAGAGATTTTTGGTTTTTGGTTTTTAGCCCAATAAATTTTAAGTAAGACTTTGTCTTCGAGAAGTTGATAGGTTTGATTTGGTGTTTTGTAAAGGAAGATACCGCCAGCAACAGCGTTTAGAGCTTCTTGGGTTGTTTCGTTAAGGTCGTGATAAAAGATTTTAATAATATTGCCTTTGGTTAAGTTGTGTCCGTGGCAATTTCTAAGCATTTCTTTCATACGAAGCCAAGCGTCGGTTAGAGTTTCATGTTCATGTTGGGAAAATGCTCGGATTTCTCCGAGGAGTCGATCGAATAAAGCTGGGGGGAAAGAATCAGATTATAAAAGCGATACGAAGTTCATCCCAGGATTCAATGGTTCCTTCATTGAGTTCATCCAACCAAGTTTTTGCTTCACCCGTGAGTGATATGGGTAAACATCATCAGGCGGACGGCTTCATTTTCGGTTTCTCTGTATTTGAACATATTACAAATTCTGATAAATTCATGAATGTGTTTGTGTGGGTCGGTTTTAATTCTACCATCGAATTGGTTTCTTTTGACGAGAGTCAAGTGGTTACCTTTAATGGCGAATTCATTTGCGGTTTCAGGAATGGTGATTGCGGGATCGGGAGTCAGGGCGACAACACGATTGGCAGCCCACATGGGTTCATCATCCATAGAATTAAAATTTTCAAGAGGATTTAGAAAATGAAAAAAGTGATTAATATCAAGGACAGGTGGATAGATTACTCTTGGGTGTTCGGGTCGTTCGTTCTTTCGTTCGAACGGAACTCTTCAGTTTTGTCGACGAAGTCTATGATTCAGGGTTCGTTCAGGTTCAGCTAGTGGTTCAACAAGTTCAGAATTAGAAGCACGTGTATGCATCTAAAGTGAATTGTTAAATAGAGATTTTTGGAGAACGTTTTTAGGAAAAAAACATTTGATTGCAGAAAGTGCAGAGTACTTTATGCAACGACGTTACAAAAAGCGAGCAAAATGAGTTTTGAGGGAAAAAGTGATTAATATTTGTTTTAAATATTTAGAAATGATTACAGAACGGTTTAAAATCCCCGGCAACGACGCCAAAAACTTTTGATGTGTTGTAAAAGCTTTAAATTTATAATATGGAATATACTGATTTTTAGACCAACACATGGGTAAAGTATAACCCCTGTATATAGTATAGTATTTCAAGTAAGACCAGGTCATCCATATGGATTTGATTATGTTCTTATAATCACAATAATTAAGACAAATTATAATTACTTTTTCAAGTACAATAACAAGTAACAGGTAATGATTGAATTCAATGATAAAGAAATATGACTACTCGGATAGTTCCATATAATTCAACAACGATGGTGATAATTATGATCTTAGATTTTATTCTTAACTTATAAAAAGGTTTTCTTGTCAAAAAATATTTTCACAAATTAACTTGTTTTAAATCAAGACCATAATAGTATAACTTAATCAAATTTTCACTCAGATAATCAAGTTACTATTATATCAAATCTATTCTGTTTACCAATTAACGTAAGCGGATTTCTCTAACCAAACGATAAAGATCGTAGACAAATCTTTAAAACTATATAGTACACAATGGGTCTTTCGACCTATACCATTATGCGTATATAATCAAAGGTGATAAACAAAGTTGACAAGATCAAAACGATAGGATTTTAATATAAGCTTGAGATTAATAAGATCTTAATAATACCAAACGCTTCTTTAGTATATTAACATCACCGAGTAGTCATAAGAGGTTTAGCCTCTCATGGCTATGGAGTTCATAGTAACAAAGTAAAATAGAGAAACGAGATACATACGAGATTCAGATAGGTAATGGATCACAAGACAACCCGTTTACAAGTATCGAATCTTATTTAAAACCCGCATTATACTAAATATTATGAAACCATCATCGTTCTTGTCGGAATTTCGTGCTTAGAACCCAGGAAATGATGAAGATTGAGAGAGGATTATGTTAGAAGTATGTGTGTGTGATGTCTTCAAATGGCTTAAAATCCATCTCTATTTATAGGCTGGGCTATGCCATAAATGCGGCGCACTTATATAAAAGTGCGGCGTACTTAGCCTATGTCGGTTTAGAATTCATTAATGCTGGGACGAATTGCAACACACATCTAGGAAAAACCGGCGCACTTCTTGTATTAACTGCTTTCATTTATTTCGTGGCCAAGTGCGGCGCACACCAGGAAAAGTGCGGCGCACTTCTGCTTGAATTGGACTTTATTCTTTATTTATCTTTTAACTTGATTTCCATGAGGCATAAACACTTGCATTTTGAGCATTTTTTATCTTGGACTATCTTCAAGTGAACCTGTACATATTTTCTGCTATTAAGTATCAAAATTTCACGAGAAATGATGAAAATATAAATAATAGCGCCGCCTAAAACATGTATAATTAAGGCGTTATCAAACGGATAAAAGTGGATGAAAACATATAAAAACATATTAAAACGTAAAAAAATGTATAAAAACATACATAAACGTACAAATACGTATAAAAACAGATAAAACGTATAAAAAACAGCTAAAAACATATGAAAACTTATAAACTAAATTTGTTAAATAATTACAAACGGCCGTTAAAATGGACGGTGAAAGATGGCACTAGAGATTAGGGTTAGAATGTTGTTTCTTTTATGTTTTGTAGATCCGTCTGTTTTGTTTGAAAAAAAATAAGAAAGAAAAAAGTAAGAGTGGTGAAATAGGCTTTCAATTATTTTATTTAAAATTTTAGAGAATGAGAATTTCCTTTTTTTTAAATTGTTGAAAAAAAGTTTAACTACACTTATCTTTAGTTTTCCATTTAATAAGAAAAAATTTCTAAAAAATTGAAATCTTTTTCGCCAACTAAACTTAACGCACCCTTAACTTTCACTAATTAATTAGGCTAAACGTAGTGGTGACCGCAGAGGACACTGCCACGTCAGCGCCAACTCAGCTTTCTCTCTCCTAGACCACAGAGTGACCAAACACCCGTAGTGGTGACCGCACATGCGACCGAACAATTTAAAAAAAAAAACATTACATTAATAATTAAACATTACAAACTAAAATACGGAAATAAAAATACACGGAAGAAAAGACGGAAAAAAAATTACGGAAGATAAAAAATTACAGTAAATTAGTTTGCATTTGTTCGATGCCAAATGTGTTCCACTAGATCGGCTTTAAGATTAAGATGAGTTTCTTCGTCGTGTATTTCTCTGATAACTCGTAGCCTATCTTGTGCCGATCTTACGGGATCATCTTCACGATGTTGTTCCTCCGGATAAAAGTCGGGAGAGATTGCCTTTCCTTTTTCTTTGCGAATCATATTATGTAATATGATGCAAGTGTACATCAAATGCGTAATCCTTTTAAGACTCCTAGACCGTGCAGGAGTTCTTACGATAGCCCATTTTTTCTTTAGCACGCCAAACGCTCGTTCCACATCTTTTCTTGCTGCTTCATGCGCTTGCTTATATCTTATTCGCTTCACATCATTTGACCCTGGCTGCGAAATAGACTTCATAAGCACAGCCCATTCTGGATATATCCCGTCAGTAAGATAATATCCCCATTTATAAGTCACGTCGTTAGCCACGAATGGAACCTCTGGTGCTTTTCCTACTTTAAGATCATTTAAAACAGGGGATTGACGTAAAACGTTAACGTCATTGTTCGAACCTGCAACACCAAAGAAGGCGTGCCAAATCCATAAATCTTGTGAGGCAACCGCTTCTAACAAAATGAATGGCTCTGACCCGGAATCACCCCTACTGAATTGAGCACGATATGCTTGTGGACATTGAGCCCACGACCATTTTGTACAGTCTATGCTGCCTATCATACCAGGAAACCCATGTTTGTTCTCGTGAAAAGCGTAGAGTTTTTCGACGTCAGTTTGCGTAGGCCTTCGCAAATACTCCTCGCCATATAACTCTATAACCCCGTTACAGAAATGCATCAAACAATCACGAGAAGTTTTTTCACCGATTTGTAAATATTCGTCTAGAGAATCTGGAACAGCAGCGTATGCTAGTTGGCGAATCGCGGAGGTACACTTCACTAAAGCAGAGATGCCAGCTTTTCCAACAGCATCACACCCTTCTTGAAAATAAGGGCAGTTAGCAGACAAATCTCGAACAATGCGGGTGAACAGCGATCGGTTCATTCGGAATCGTTTACGAAATAAATAGGCGTTGTAAAATGGTTTTTTAGCAAAGTAAGCTAGCACTAGACGGTCATGAGCACCGTAACGATCTCTAGGCATATAGCTTCGTTGGTATTTTTGGATTGTAGAAGTAGATGCTTGAATAACCAAAGCAGCGTCTATTAAAAAACCGGAGAGTAAACTATTCACTTCTGTTTCATCATCCATATCATCGAAAAATAAACACTCAGAATTAATTTGAGACATATTGTTTGTAGTGTGTGTTTTTGATAAAAAAATGTATATGTGTGTGAAAATAGGAAAGAAGATATTGGGTTTTATTGAAAATAAAGGGATAATTTTTTTTATAGGAAACATCTTCATTTACTCGGTCTTCTACACGACCCAAACAATTGCAAAAGTTGGGGGGGACTAGTCTAGTTCGGTCGAGGTAATGGGACAAACTACCTTAGTTGCTTCCACATGGGACGACCGACCGAAGGTCGACCTTACCATTACATTCAGTCTTAATGAAACAAAACCTTAAATACTAGTTATGTGATAACTCACATAAACACAAGACTTATCCTAAACATAACAAATACTTATCCTAAACATTTATCCTAAACAATTGATAACTATGATTGTTATCCCAACCCATCACGAAGACCCTGTGCATATCCACAGGCGTATCACCACGTCAGCTTTCTCTCTCCAACCTTCTCACTCACCTTTCATCCTTAATAACAACTCACCTTACCCACCAAACTCACCTTACCAACCATTTTTTTTATTTAATTACTTTCATTCATAAACTAAGAACGTAAACGTAAACGTACGAAAAAACTAAAAACGTAAACATAAACTAAAAACGTAAACGTAAACGTATGAAATTAAATGAGGAACGTGAGAAGTGTGTATAAATAAAGTAGGAGAGTTGTGTATAAAAATGGATGAAGTTAGTGGGTATTTATAGGTAAAAAATGAGGTTTTTTTTAAATGTTTTTTAAATACAACGGATACTTAAGAAAAAGGGCCCACATTTACCACTCACCGTAAGGTGAGTGGTTCACCTTATTGCAACCCACTCGTGCGCGAGTTTGAGGGTTCGGAATAGGATTCACTGCGGTGAGTGGTGTTTGATTCGGTGAAGAATGCTCCACTCCGTCTAGCCTAATAAGTTGTATTTAAGCACAAACAGTCACGAAACCAACCAAACAATAAGCAATGACTGTTTTTAAAGAAGAAAGTACAACTTTAAGGAAGTTTTTAAGCTTTTTAAAAAAAACTAATAGCAAAGAAATAATCCCATGACCTAATAAGCTGTAAAAAGCTTTAAATAAGCTATCTAAAACTCAAATAAGACACGAAATGTTACTATGAATAGCTAGTTATTGGTTTTTAAGTAAAAAATATAAAAACTTTTGTCTCATAAGCACAGCGAAAAAAATATGACACAAATTAGTCACTAACTAGTAATGATAGAAAAGGAAAAAAAATTGTTAAAAGCCCAAATGAGTCACGAATTATTTTAGAAATGTTGCTAGTTATTATCTAAAGAAAGGAAACTAAGCTGTATGAATCTAACCCCAATAAGCCGAATGTGCTTAAGCCACAAATAAGCTTAAAATCATCACAAACAAATCACTAAACCCACCCGATGCGAGTGATAGTAATTGTAGGAACCAAACATCACTTCACTTCCATAATAATTAGAAAAAATAGATAAGAGAATAAAAAGAGTTTTAGAGAGAAGTTAGAGAGAGAAAATAAAAAAGAAAGAAAGAAGGTAGATTGCAACAAATATGTGTAAGGTACAAATGAAACAACCAACCTTCTCCACACATGGAGAATGTATATTTATACTTGGACGCCTAAAGGGCTTGTCCATGGGCCGGGCTTGGACTTTGGTTGGGCTTTAGCCATAATTTATATAAGATTAGATTAATAAACGAGTCTGGTACCCTTTCTAGCCTATTACAACATATATTTTATAAAGACTGAAGATTCAATTTCGACTCAATATTTTGAGGCTAGCACTAAGTACTCCACTATTTTTGATACATTATTAGTACTATACATTGGTTTACATTTTATTTAACATGTCAACTATGATAAAGAACTCACATAGCATCACTTCTATGTGCCACATAAATTTCAGATGGCAAATAACTTAAAATTCATGAACATGCAACACAGTTACTTGATCTTTCATCTCTTTAAACTCTACTTGTTTACCAAACACTGTCATAAACCAAATTAATTTATAAACGGGTTCAAACATTGTTTTGTGTAGTCAGAGAATACGTTTCAATTCTCAAAGAAAATCTGCAAAATTAGAAACAGTGAAAGCTTTAAATTCTTGGGTGAAATTACTAGGTGAAATTACTGTACAAAGAATGAAAAACATCAACTTAGATATGTAGTAATACAAGGATTAAAAAATAATCCATCTATATACGTAAATTTTATATTCGAAAAATCAATTTTGTAAGGATAGTGAAAGTTGTTATACTGAAATCATTAGCAGTTGCTTTTGTTAAATAGAATAATACTTTGTATGGTTAATTATGTGTTTATTTGGTGACACATCTTGGCATGCAACATATGCCACAACATCCATCAAACATGTTGCAAATCAAATGGTGATAATTTCAGCAATGATATATAAGTTTGGTAAACCTGTTAGAAGAGAACATAAAGTATAGTGATTGGATTATAGTAAAATATAGTAGGGAATTAATAGTCATTTTTCCCTTCTTGAAAATATTTCTAAGAAAACTGGAAACATAAAAAAATGTGTTATAAACGTGTATTTTTTGAAAGGACTTCAGAAAATAAAAAACAACTTTTCTAATTTATATCTAATAATTAGAATTGTAGAATACTTTTTACATTTTTTTCTTGCACTTTTCACTTTTTTCCGAAAATTGATTCTAAACATCTTTTCAGAGTTATAAAACCCCTTATCTTTAACTTAAAAAATTAAGATAAAGAGTCCGAATGAAATAAAGTTTTTCACATTTGAATGCATCAGCGAGCAGGTCCATTGAAATCGAATTATTCAATTTAACTCGTTCATACATAGAAATAAGCAGATTACAAAAAGAAAAAGAAAAACTCAAACATCCATTGTGCTTCATTTTGATTTGTCGTTTCATATGTAATATGTAACCATACATATCCCATTTTGTTAGAAATTGAGAAAAGACTCGGTCACTTCCTAATATGTAATTCGTAGCTCGTAGATAAGATAAAATAGAATAAGTAAGCAAACCCGGTCCATCTATGGAAAGCCCTTAGATGGTCGGCCCCTATGTAGTATAAATACCCTCTCCTACCATAGAGAGGGTGTTGGTTTTCACACATTTAATCTAATCCTTCTTTTTTCTCTTACTAGAAAACCTTCTAACACTTTCTCTCTCTAAAATTCTTGTTAGATCATCTTAGTTTATTGTGTTTAGATATTCTACAATTGGTATCAAGAGCCATTGGGTGATTATATAGTGATTTGTGTGCGTTTGATCTCTTGAAAATTTGAAAATTTATGTTCGTGAGGTTTAGGACTCGAAAAACATAAAATCATAAATTTTGATGATAAAAATGTTAAAGTTTGTGTTTTTATACTAGATATAGCCTAAACATAGTTAGTTTTGCAAAAAAATAAAGAAAAAACGTTAAAAATTATGGTTTTTAGGTGTTTATTTTATTTTTGGTACGCGTACTTATCACTCGTCTTAAGTTGCCATTTGACATCATTTGTCTTAAGTTGCCATTTTACATCATTCGTCTTAAATTACCATTTGACATCATTCGTCTTAAGTTTTCATTTGACATCATTCGTCTTAAGTTGCCATTCGACATCATTCGTCTTAAGTTGTCATTTGACATCATTCGTCTCAGGTTGCCATTTGACATCATTCGTCTTAAGTTTCCATTTGACATCATCCGTCTTAAGTTGCGTTTTGACATCACTTGTCTTAAGTTGCAGTTTGATACAAGGTTGACTTAGTCAATATTAGCATTTTGACCTAAGTTCATCAAAGTTTGACCTAGTCAATTTTAGCATTTTGACCTTAGTTTGACTTACTCAATACCTACCATTTGACCGAAGAACCAAACGACAACAAGGACTTAATTTGAAACAAAAACACAATCAAGTACAATTACAACTACAACTACACAATTTAACACAAAACTCTTTAATCACTGATTCAATCATTATTATCTTTACACACAACATTTAAGAACCATCGAAAAGATACATAATTTCATTTCACACAACAAATTTTAATAGAATCTTTGAATTCTATCTCACAAAAGAGAGAGAGAGAGAGAGAGAGCTGCATAAGTTGCAACGAATGCAAGACAAAGCAAAGGAAAGTTGCATGGCATCTTTTCGACTACTTCATTCACTTCTCTAGGTTCTTTCATACAATGACTTAAAAATCAGGGGAGGATTTGAACGAGCATTTACGACACTCTTTGATCAAGATGTTCAGACTTTCACAGGAACAATGTTACTAAACTTAGATCAACTAGAAAAGTAACTTGATAAAGAAGAATATCAAGAAATTAGATCCTTTGATGCTTTTAGAGTACTCATGACACAGTTTAAAATGTCCATCAATACACAATTATCGTTCGATAATGATGATGGTCTAATGATACGCAAGTACTTTATAGCATACACTCGAACCGATGTTTAACAATTCCGTGTTACACTGATCCAACACATGGAATTTGTTAAGAAGTCAATTAATGAAAGAGCACAACATAAACGAGAGTGTGACAGCAGGGTGAATGAAAGACAAATGTAGTCAAAAGAATGAAAGGTTGATTCGAGTAAAGCATTGGATGCTAGTTTAGTTGTTACATAATGCAGTGGGACAAAGTCAGACAAGCAGGTTACAAGCAACAGTTTAGGGAATTGTATCTTACCCATAACATGGATATCTTAAGTTTTTAATATGTCAGAATTAAACAAACATCTAGAAATTAGAATACATTAAACTTAAACTTCTTCGAATTAAAGTGAAAACCTGAAGTGGTGCTCCTCTGCCACTTTAGTCTCGATGCCAACTGGGACTTGAGTAGCTGGTGCCTCCTCAGCTGGGGAAGGAGCATCAACCATGGTTTCCTCTACTGGCTCCGCCACCGCTTTAGTCTTGGTTTCAATCAGTGGTTAGTGCCTCATCAACTGGTGCAAAAGCTTCGACAATGGTTTCTTTTGTTAGCTCCTCCACTACTCGCTCAGGAGCAAGTGGTGATGGCTCTACTTGTGCAACTTCTTGGGCGTTTTCAACATTATCTGGAAAGGTGTTTGCAACTGACTCAACCTAAAACAAACGTCATTAGAATTTTAAGAATAACGTAGTAGAGTAACTTAATATACAATTCATTAGGCCAAGATAAAAAATGTTAACAAGCAATAGAACTTTAACATTTTTTAGTAGCCTGCATATAATTTACATAGTTTTATTCGTTAGCCATCATTGTAATTTAATGATTATATCACTTCACAAGATTCCTAACCGTTGATATGTATGCAGCCAATTTAAGAAATAGCTAAAATTTTTAGTGACATTACAGGTTACTGGCTCACTGCTGAATCACAAATTCACTAATATTTTACACGATCAACCTACTTCTTGCATGGATCAACCATCAAATTATATATAGTTTTTATATGAAAAAGGTTAACTTGGAATCACACAAATAATTAAAACTAAGGTGTAGTGATAGTGTAGAAAAATCTAATATGACCACTTTATTAAACTCAAATCTTAATTTGATTACCAAAAAACACAAAACTAATCTTAATCAGCTTATAACAAATTAAACAATCAAATCTACCACTGTTCAGGTGTAGATCTATTATTTAAATGATAAGATTTCTATTACAATAATAATTAGAAAACAAGAAACTATTAGTTGGCGATATTAGTTGTCATATTTGATTAGTCTCTTTCCATATTTATTGACACTAAGTTTAGTATGATTTAAATTAGCCTTGTCATGAATAACTGTATATGTAATCCTCTTAGTTGTGTCATGCTTATCTTGGGCTGAAAGCTCTATCTCTGTAAACTATATATGTACCTTGTTTTGTGGAAATATTCAAGGAACATAATTATCCCTTCAATATGGTATCAAAGCCTTGTTGTGTCTCGTAAGTGGCCGATTCACCAACTTGATGTTAATAATGCTTTTCATAACGGTGATTTATTCGAGACTGTCTACATGCATCATCCACCCGATTTTGTTGATGCTAGGTTACCTAACCATGTTTGTCATTTGCAGAGATCTTTATATGGACTGAAACAAGCACCTCGTGCTTAGTTTCAGCGTTTTGCAGGTTATGCCACATGGGCCGGATTTTATCACAGTCGTTGCGATTATTCTCTATTCATTTATAGACAGGGATCGCAGGTTGCTTATCTTCTTTTATATGTGGATGATATTATCCTCACGGCTTCTTCTACAACACTTCTTTAGCATCTTATTGATTTTTTACATCATGAGTTTCACATGACTGACCTCTGGGCACTTAATTATTTTCTTGGTTTCTCTGTTGTTCTTCACTTTACAGGTTTATTTTCATCTCAGCGAAAGTACGCTCTTCAGCTCCTTGAGCGTGCTCACATGGTTAATTGTAACCTCTCTCGAACACCAATTGATACGGAGTCTAAACTTGGTTCGAACGGGGTTCCGGTTCAGGATCCTACTTTGTATCGAAGTCTTGTAGGGGAGCTCTAGTATCTCACATTTACACGTTCAAATTTGTCTTATATTGTTCAGCATATTTGCCTTTATATGTACGATCTGCGAGAACCACATTTAGCTACTCTCAAGCGTATCTTGCGATATGTTCAGGGTACTTTGGATTTAGGCCTTCACTTATATGCACCTTTCACTACCTCTCTGGTTGGTTATACTGATGTTGATTGGGCGGGTCGTCCATCTACACGCATGTCTACCTCAGGTTATTGTGTCTTTTTAGGTGATAACTTATTATCTTGGTCTGCTAAATGACAGCACACTCTTTCACGCTCTAGTGTCGAAGTTGAATACCGGGATGTTGCTAATGTTGTGGCAGAGACTACATGGCTTCGTAATCTTCTTCTTGAGTTACATTATCCTCTATCGACTGCCACACTTGTTTACTGTGATAACGTTAGTGCTGTTTATATGTCTGTCAACCCTGTTCAACATCAACAGACGAAACACATTGAGATCAACATTCATTTCGTCCGTGATATGGTAACCGCTGGTCAGGTTCGATTTCCTCATGTACCTTCTCGTTTCCAGTATGTCGACATCTTCACCAAGGGTCTGCCATCAGCTTTGTTTGAAGACTTTCAATCCAGTTTGAGCATCCGACCTCCTCCCGCTCTAACTCTGGGGGCCTATTAGTTGGAAATATTAGTTGTCATATTTGATTGGTCTCTTTCAATATTTGTCGACACTAAGTTTAGTATGATTTAAATTAGCCTTGTCATGATTAGCTGTATATGTAATCCTGTTAGTTGTGTCGTGCTTATCTTGGACTGAAAGCTCCATCTCTGTAAACTATATATGTACCTTGTTTTGTGGAAATATTCAAGGAACATAATTATCCCTTCAATGGAAACAAGATCAAGATGATCTGAATCAAATTAGGGTTACAAGAGAGAGAGAGACATGATAATTGTATAAAACAAGAGAGAAAAAGAGTCTGAATAGTTAAGCCAAATAAGCTAATTTTGACCAGCGTATATAGGCTCTTGACCAGCTTGAGGGAATCAGCACTTGCCACCTTTAGCCCTTCTACTTTTCATCTTTATTCAAAAATAAACTAAACATGAAATAAACTAAAAACAAGAATAGAAAAAGACAATATCAGTCCTTCAAGGTTATTTACCAGGTTAGGGACTATATTTTCAACATCCCCCTTAGTCTCAACCTGGAAAATGTCAATCATACCAAGTTTATCAACCCAACTCATATGTTGTAATGTATCTAATCCCTTAGTAATGATATCTGCAATTGGATTTGCAGAATCAACTTTACCTGTTTTAACAACACCTCTTAAAATATTTTCTCTCAAAAAATGTAAATCAATTTCTAAGTGTTTAGTTCTTTTATGAAAAACAGGATTGATAGCTATTTTAATAGCTGAATTATTGTCATAGTAAAGAGAAACAGGCAGAAAATTATCAAAATTTAAATCTTTCAAGATTTTTAAAACCCAAATCACTTCACGGGTAACTGAAGCAAGAGCTATATACTTTGCTTCAGTTGAGGACTTAGAGAGAGTATTCTGCTTCTTGCTTTTCCATGAAATAAGAGAGCCACATAATATCCAGTACTGATCTCCTTGTGAGAACACATTTTGCCCAATCAGCATCTGAAAAAGCTTTCAAACTCATACCTGAATTCTTAACAACAAGAATGAAATCTTAAGATGAGACTTTAAAGGACAATGCATAAATTAACTCAAACAATGCACAACATATGAAATATTAGGTCTAGTATTAGTCAAGTAAATCAATTTGCCCATTAACTTCTAATAATCAGTGATATTATCAAGACCAAGATCAATATCAGAAGCCTCATTTGAAATAACAAGTTTAGACATTAAAGGAGTTTTGGCAGGTTTACATGCAAGCATACCATATTCTAATAACAAATCAAGCACATATTTCCATTAAGTAAGGCAAATACCTTTATTAGTATCAATAACCTCAATACCAAGAAAATATTTAATTTTTCAAAGTCTTTTATCTTAAATTTAGACTTAAGAAAAACTATAAACATATCAATCTCAGAAATACTGTTGCCAGTAATGATTATGTCATCAACATAAACAAGAAAAGCAAGAAACACCCCTTTATTAGACTTAGTATATAAAGAGTAATCTGATTTACTTTGACTAAAACCATTTTCAATAAGAACAGAAGTCAATTTAGCACTTCACTGTCTAGGTGCTTGTTTTAAACCATATAATGATTTCTTAAGCCTGCATACCTTGTTATCTCAAGGAAAATACCCTTATGGAGGTTTCATGTACACAGTTTTAACCAGGTCACCATACAAGAATGCATTATTCACATAAGTTGAAACATGGGCCAAGAATTTAAAACTACAATATTTAATAAGCATCTAACAATCACCATTTTAACAATAGGAAAAAAAGTCTCCTCATAATCAATTCCTTCTTTTTAACCAAATCCTTGAGCAACAAGTCTAGCCTTGTATCTATCAATTTCTCCACTTGACTTATATTTTATCTTAAAAATCCATTTACTTCCTATGGCTTTTCTGTCCTTAGGTAAATCTACAATGTCCCAAGTGTCATTCCTAAGTAAAGTGAAACGCCTTTGCAGAAAAGTCTCTGATATTGACCCTTGACTCTTGCATTATACCATTTTTAAAATTCTAATATGATTATGATTTTGAAAGTATATTTATGTTATATAAGACTCAAATACCTTTATTGCGATATAAAGAACGACCTCTAACTCTTTACGGTTCATTTTATACGAAAGAAATAAAAATGATAAAATCTAAAAAAAGGTACCATACGGATTTATGCTCCTGGGCATACAGCCGTATGGTTTACTCAGAAGGTTCTGTGGCAGGCATACACCCGTATGCTTAGAAGCATATGGCTTTATGGTTTGGTCAAAAAGTTCTGTGATAGGCATACACCCGTATGCTCAGAAACATGTGGCTTTATGGTTTGGTCAGAAAGTTCTGTAACAGACATACACCCGTCTGCTCAGAAGCATATGGCTTTATGGTCCTGCATCAGGTAATACCCAAAAATATACTTTATACATTTTCCAAAAAATGACTTTTATAACTCAACATAACACCAAAACTTCCAGAAATCATTAACATGATATAATACATCATTTTCATAAGCAAAACGACTCGTAGTATTCAAAATGGGTAGGGTTGGTTAGTTACCAAACACCCCTTTAACCACATTTACTACAACATATTTACATCATATTCAACATTCACATAACCAAATTCAAAGCTAACATTAGACATGAGAACCACATAGTTTTGACTTCAAAATGAGAATGACCCGAAATTGGACTAAAAAAATATACCAAAACGAGAATGACACTCGGGGCTTCAACTTTGATAAATCCTTGATCTAAAGAACGATCTTCTACTTACCGAGTCTAAAACACTAAACTTCATACACCAATAAGCTAAATCTTCTTACTCTTGTCTACTCCACTCGAACCTACAAAACATTCATAAACTTATCCATAAGCAAACGCTTAGTAAGTATATGACATAGACTACATTCATCAAGTTATAACTAGCGATTAAACTAGTTACAACACATCAAGGAGCACATTCATAACATTAAAACATACCTTTCACAAGCATATAATCATGGTACCATTTACACATTTACTAGCATTGGATCCAAGCTACATTACATTATAACTCCTTGAACATTACATCAATATACATCACAATTCAATATAATTGACTATATGATAACATTAACTAGTCTAGTCAATATACTTACCTTGATTATGCCTCTAATTTCTTACTTGAAACTCAAAGCTTGCTCCTTCTTTGCTTCTTATAGGGATTTAACCCTAATAATAACTAATTAGTATTTAGGAACATAAATTAACAACTTTTAACCATTATACCCAAAATTCATTACATAAATCCTAATTTTCAGATTGAATAACTACTTACTTGATGTGGGGATAGAAAATTAAAGACTCCTATTAGCTTATAATACCTTCCTTCTTGCTTAATTTCACCAATTAATCAAACCCTAGCTTCTTCCTGCATGATTGTCATAATTATCTCGCTTCTAATGCTCCTCTATCAAATGTTCAAGTTCTCGCATGGAGATTTTTTTATTGTTTTAGCTTTTTACATTACCATTGTATTTCATATCCTTTGTATTGCGTTAAGCATTGAAATAAATTTATGTGATGCTTTTTCCTTCGTGATTATCGCGTGCTTGTTACTTTTTTCGTCACCGCCACTCGTTAACTCGCCCAAAAATAAACTAGTTACAAAATAACAATACAAATAAAACTTGTTATTTTTTTAAACCATCAAAATAATACACCCATAATAATAAAACATTTTTTTTGTTTTTTCCTTTCTCGTCCTTAGCCGGTTCCATCGCCTATAAAGGCCGCTTCCCTTATTGAGAAGGAACCGACGGAACCGGCCATCTGACGGGACAAAAACATCAGTCTTCTTTTCTATCACCACACTGTTTCAAACTTTTTTCCTCCATAACCACCATTGACGAACCTTTTTCTCCATAACTATTTTCTTGGCAAAAGCAACATCTAAAACTTTTAATCCATCGCATTGTAATTGTTATTTATAATCCATTTCTTTGATTTAAACCTAACTTTATTTTCTTTTCATTACTAGGGATCGTTAATTGTAACACCCCCCCCCCTCATCGATAAATTTAACATAATTACCTATCTAAAATGACATTAGTTAGGGATTGCATCTTAAGTTTTGTTTTAAAATCGGTCCATGCATTTAGACTCAATGTCGAATGATTTTCGAACAATCAAAAGGGAAAATTGCTATAATGTGACATTGTTAATACCCGTAAAAATATAACACCTCGTAACTTAGGTCATTGTACGACATTATGTAATGCACAACTTATTTTTAGGGTTTTACGCGTTTGCTCATAAACTGTAAAAGTTAAGTTAAATCGCGTAAACTAAAAATGATCATACAATGTAATCGGGCATTAAACGATTAAATGTTGTCATCAATCAAGTGTTATATGATTATTAAGAGGATAATTATCAACATTGCACATTTTATTTTTGTTGGTTACGTAAAATGTTTACGTTTCGCGATAAAGTGCGTTTAAGCCCTCCCGGAAGCACGTTAATTTATCTACGCTTCATTGAATACCCAAAATTTGAATTCAATACTTAAAGTTTAATTAAAACTTCAAGTATTTATCACTTTATAAATATTATTTATAAAGGAATTCAAATTATAACTTACATTATACAAGTTATACCTTTTATTAAATCTTTATTACATTAAACCTTATATAATACATTTATACTTAATATAAATGATCAAAGGCATATATAATTCATACATATGCATATGCCACGCCTCATATGACTAGGAGGATAGGATGTGATCAAGGAAACATCACCAAGAACCTTCATGCATGAACCTTGTGCCACTTGATGTTATGACTAGGCAAAACCAAGCCCTAGTTTCTCAAAACCTTGTGCTATACCATTTGCCACCTTTCAAGGCTCAAGTAGACAATGGAATATGCTTAGGATCTTAGCCACTATAAATAGGAGTGCATTGGTGAAGAGAAGAGCACATCTACACTTCATTCTTTACTTGAAAAATCAAACAAAACCCTCATTTGTGCCCTAAAGAGCCCACGGCTCAAAACCACTCCCAAGAAGCAATCCATTGCTTGATTTTTCTTGATCATATTAGTGTTCTCATATCATTCCTAAGGTGTTCTAAGAAGATTTGAAGATTTGGTTAAGTTTGGAAAAGATTTTGCAAGAAAAGTGTTTTTGAAGTTAAGCTTGGAACTTTTGGATCTTGATTTTGGGAAAAACTTGTTAAGTGTTGTTATAATCTTCAAACAAGGTTCCATTATCATCCTTATACTCTTATTACATTTATATATGCATGCCATGATCATATCTATACTTGTTATGCTTGTTTTATTGAAAATATTATGTAAACATATTCAAAACTCATAAAACCCTAATTGTTCCCATATTGAGTATAAAATATTATTGATAAAACAAGTGGTCAAAATAACTTATATATTTGAAAAGTAGAGTCTTATTAGATAATCATAGACTCCGGAATCAAGTTATTTTGTTGAGAAACGAATCTGATACGTACAGTTCAAGTTATAACTACTTATTTCTCAAAACTAGTTTCTTTTAATCTACTTTTATAATTATATATTCAAAACATTTTTCTTTATGATTTAAAATATCAATTTTAACTACAAGTGCTATATTAGTAGGGAATTTTATAAAGGATATTGAGGCCTCTTCGGATGGCGTATCGATGAGTTGTTGGATTTACGATTTAAAGTGTCCTAAACTCCTCGTACGTCATGTCATGACCTTTATCCTTAATGATAGCCCAAACGATAGTACAATGTTAATTATAAAAGATCAAAACCTTTATTATATCCTAAATACATCAATGATTTTATCAAAATTCATTACAAGTATATATGTGGCATTGTATTGTGTACTATTCGTCTGTATGCTTAGCAGTCTTCTTAATCGACCTATACTTTATTAGGTTGCATTCAGTCTATATCGTGACGCTTTATCAGTAGTGATATACTCTGTTCAAATTCACTTGAGGTGAGTTCATAGCCCCACGTTTTACTTTAATCATACTTTATAAGTTTTGGGGTGAGAAACATATGCACGTTTTACAAATTGGACGCAAGTGTACATTTTATCATGATTACGTTTTGCCTAAGTAGCGATAACCCACTGTGCCCATGAATCATGAACTGTTAAATTACATATATGTAGTCGTGGATTACATTATGTGAGCGCGAATGATTATAAATAGATCTATTTGGGATGACTTCCCCGTTCGGGTGACTAGCTATCATTAGAAACGAACGTATTTCATGTCGGATACTGGATGTTAAGGGTTGAACATCATCACGGGCAATGTAGGCAATATATATCTATATATTGTATTCAATTATGTCGAGTTTCGGTGTCATGAGCTTAGGAAAACGTAAATACATTTGTGATGTCTGCATCTGTTGCATTATCACAGGGAAAGTCTTGCGGTCCTGCATGATCATTTATTAAACCTATGAAATTCACCAACTTTATGTTGACGTTTTAAATGCAATGTTTTTCAGGAGGTCATTAAGCACGAGGTGCGAAGGATACATTGGGGGTTATATTTTGAAGTCATGCATTAAAGATTTAGTCGCATTACATTTTGTTTATCCGTTATGGGCTGTAAATCTTTGTAACAATATCAAGTAAAGCTTCGGGCTTTTGTAACAAATACTTAAATAAATCCAATGTATCAGTTTAAACGACTTTTTGTGTCGTTCTTATATTATCTTGTGTTATTGATCTGATAAGTAACACGCCCCGGATCCTTATTCCGCTGCGACCCATTTTGGGGGTGTTACATGTTTGATCATTCCAGTTAATATATTGGTTATAATAACTTATAAAGGCCGAAATGATTTGTTGTTATTAATTGATGTAATCACTCGTTATATTTAAAGGCCGAAAGGATTTGTAACTTGTGAAATCATTATTCTCTAAACTTATAAACACTATTCTAAACACTTCATTGCCTTAGTGATCATTGCCTAAACAAACATACCTTAATCATTTAATTGAATCATCTCTTCATTGCTTTCTTTACAATATTCGATATATGCTCGTTTTGGTTAATTTGATCCGTGACCATCATCTTAGCCTTAGCACATTAATTACAAACTGTGAAAACTTCAATTCCCGTAGAACGACCTTGACTTACCTAAAGATATACTATACACGAACGGGTATACTTCCCGAGTGTTGTGTTTTTAGTAAAAATTGGTATTTCTAGTATTATAAATTTAAAGCTTGCAAAACACACATCAATCACCTATGGGCTCATCATCTAACCATGCCATGCACTTAGGCATCTTATCCATAACTATCTCGCATTCTAAATCCTCGTTATATGTTCTCTTAGGTTGTGACTTAGGCAATTCTATCATGTCATTTAACTTATGGGTCATTGCTATGGAACTCTTCTCAAAAGTTTGATGAAATTGGTCACTTTTCCTAAGGGTCTCACCAACAAAAGTTGATCCTAAACACGAAGGTTGTTCATACGAATACATCCTAGGTGAA
>BQNB010081341.1:0-25156 GCA_026074375.1 Tanacetum coccineum
ATTAACTAAACTTGTCTTAACTATTTTTCACGTATATACATAGCAAGTCATTATTCAGTGGGTCACAACAAGTATCAAATAATCGTAAAACGACACAGTATGCAAACACCCTACCGCGAAGCGCGGTTCGCAAACCTCGTTTATTCTACTGTCAAGCTATAAAACATGTCAAACTAGGCTATGGACCATGCCAGATCGAGCTTTGGACAGGGCAAGGACCAGGTCGGGTTTCAGGCCACACTTTGAACATAATGTTGGATTGAAGGGCCGGACCAAATATGACGAGTCAAAGCTTTACCAGGCCGGGATTTTTAAGAACGGGCGTAAAACTAGGCTGTGGTCTAAATTGCTCATCCCTACGGCTAAGAAAGTGTTATTTTATTTAGTTTTTTTTTTTTTTTTTACCAAAAACCAGTTTTTAGACATTTACAACTTTTTTTCTTGTGATGTATACAACATTACAACCAACTACATATATTTTTCATATTAAAAAAATGTTACCCCTTATATTACACCAATTTGTTACGAACTTTTTTTTTGATATATATGCAATTTTGAACTTTTGTAGAGATGTATATACAATTCCCTCTTATTAAATAATTTATCAATAATTAAGTGTCATAATCATACCAGCCCAGGCTGCCCTGATCTATATTTCTTTAGCAGACCATCCCTAATATTTAATCACAAGTTACACAGAAATACTCATGAGCTAAAAACAAAGATCATGAGTTATGCACATTAATGTCAAGTATGAACTTTCTTACACAATTTAGAGTAAGAGAGTTATAAAATTAGTATATCATTATTATACGGTAAGGCATTTTTCTTGGGAGTTTTATTTTCCTTTTCATGGTGAACTTGCAATTAAAATGCCCCAAAAAATAAACCCGATAAAATCTTTACATTCCAAGAAAAGAATCAAATGTAGCTTAAATAACATTCACTAAACTGCAGTATCTCCTTGAATTTGATTCAATAATTTGACAACTTCACTCATATTCGGGCGTAATTTAGGCGCTTCAGTAGTACAAAACGTAGCAATCTTGAAAAACTCTTGAACCTCGTTCTCCTTTAAGTCTTCTTTCGACATACCAACATCCATCATCTCCATTTCCCGATTCTGCGACACCATCCTCGCAGCCCATTCAACCAACCGAATCTCTTTACCTTCCTGATCCTCATCCTTTAACGGCCAATTTGGACGCCTAGAAGTGGCGATCTCAAACATCAATATCCCAAAACTATACACATCTCCCATAACAGTAGCTAATGTGGCTCCATAAAAATACTCAGGTGGCATGTACCCCATAGTCCCGGCTACTTGAGTCGAGACATGAGAATGCGCATCCTCAATCCTTCTAGCTAGCCCAAAGTCCGCAATATGTGCTTCAAAATCCTTGTCCAATAAAACATTACTCGCTTTAATATCCCTATGAATTATAGGGGTGTGCAAGTTATGCATAAACTCCAGCCCTTTCGCTACACCTATGATAATATTTATTCTTTTCTTCCAAGATAACGGTACCCACATCACGTGGTCATTGTCATTGTTAGACGATGACGACGTGGGGTACAACCATTGGTCTAAACTCCCTTTTTCGATAAACTCGTAAATTAAAATCCGCTCCGAACCCGCGGCACAGTACCCGTAAAACTTGACAATATTCTCATGTTTGATTTTGCCAAGTGTCTCCATCTCAGCCCGAAACTCTCTATACCCTTGGAAAGCATCAGGGTCAAGTTTTTTAACCGCAACAGTTACACCATTATTAAGCTTAGCTTTATAAACTAGCCCAAAACTTCCATCGCCCACAATCAGATCGGGCGAGAAGTTTCGGGTGGCGTTGACCAAGTCAACCATCTCGATCTGATTCAAAGATTGATCAAAAAGCTGGCTCTCTGTGACACTATAGGAAGTTGCTGTGTTGAGACTTGTACCAGAGCGGATCCCTCTGGTCCGACGGCCGGACTCTATATCCGGCCTAGTTTCTTTCTTGGTTTTGCACATAAAGTATATGAAACCAAATATGAGGGTGATGATGAAGAAACTTGCTATGGCAGCTAAGATAGCTTGAAAGGTTGCATCCATTAGATGTTCGAGTCAGAAAAATGAAGGTGTTTTAGTGAGAGGTTTGAGTTTGAAAAGAGAATGAAGAGAAAATAAGCCACCATTGACCAGGAAAAAGAGATTACAGAATGAGTCAATGGGTGACAAGAAAGACAAATGATTGAAACTTGAAAGTTGGTTTATTGAATAATTCTTTTGGGATTGTAAAATACGTTGAAAGAAGGTTTTTTAACGTGCGCACACTTGCGAAGCGTGAGATTTTACGTTAATTTATAGCAGACAGAGTTGTTCGTTAAGTATGGATGTTTTAACAATGAGTAAAAAAATGAGAAACTATTAACGTACATTTTCAATGATCGTTTTTGCAATGACAGGTAAACAAAATAGACTTTTTCTATACATTTTTGTTAGGGATTTTAGATACATAGGTTACAAAACTATCAACTTTTGTTCGCCTAAGTTACTAAACTTTTTTTTGTTCATTTGGGTTACTGGACTATCGAAACCGGTTAAATTTTGTATCGAACTATCGGTGACCGGTTGCTAGTGTTAATTCTCGGTTACATTGCCAGCGTGACATTTGACTTTTGATACAAATAAGTTACTAAACTTTGCGAATTTGTTCACCTAAGTTACTAAATTTTGCGAATTTTTACACACGTTTTTATACACATTTTTATAAACACGTTTTCATATACACATTTTTTATACACACATTTTTATACACGGTTTTATACACATCTTTTTATACACACATTTTTATACACGGTTTTATAAACACGTTTTTATACACACATTTTTATATACGGTTTTATACACACGTTTTTATACATATTTTTATACACAGTTTTATACACACGTTTTTATACACACATTTTTATACAAGGTTTTATACACACGTTTTTATACACACATTTTTATACACGGTTTTATACACACGTTTTTATACACACATTCTTATACACATATTGTAATACACATTTTTATAAAAACGTGTGCATATAAACGTGTTAGCCTTATTTTTATATAAGTCGAACAAGAATGTCGTCGGTCGTCTTTGTATTAATTAGTCTTGTATTGTAATAGGTTAGTCGGGTTCAACGGGCTTGGATTTTAAGCAAATATTATCCATGTTTCGGGCTAAAGCCCAACACAAGCCAAACTAGGCGAATTATACATTTTTCTACTAGGTGAATTATACCATTTGCACTAGGCGAATTATACAAGTTTATTGCCATTTTCGATACTTGAACCGAATTTCATTTTCGGTCCAAGCTGAAAACCAATTTCGGTAAAATCAGAATTTTCACTTTTTGACTTCTTTTCATGGTTTCTTCTTAATTAGTAAAATCCCGTGAACTAGAATTCCATACAATCATAATCACCTCATAAAACTTAAGATTCGATATCCATTCATAACAATATCAAAATGTCAAATACCAATAACAACTTGCAAACTCAAACATCAAATTCTCTTCACAATGCTATCATGGAAGCAGAAGGTAAAGACCGTCCACCAATGTTAGCACCTGGTAACTACGTTCAGTGGAAATCCAGAATCAAGAGATACATCGACACCAAACCTAACAATGAACTCATCTACTATTGTCTTCAGAATCTACCTTACAAATTCGATTGGACTGAGAAGATTGTTTCAGTTGCAGACGGTAGTTCAAAAACCACTACAGAAGGGTACATAGAGAACTATAAGAATGTTTCACAAGACATAAAGAACCAACTGGATGCTGAAGCTGAAGCTGTTCAGATAATTCTCACAGGGATATATAATAATATCTACTCCTATGATTGTCCATGTTTTGGGCTAAAGCCCAACACAAGCTAAGCCCGACCCAATAAGAAAAGCCTACGAGCCACTCTTGGTCTTGGACTATAAATATCACCCTCCTAGCATGTTAGGAGGGTGTTGGTTACCATTTCTCACATATTAATCATCTAACTCTCTTCCTTCTCTCTAGCTTTCTCTCTCTAAACTTTTTTCTCTTTTCTTCTTTTTCTCTTATTTGGTTCGACATATGTAGCTTAGTGGTATGCTTATTGTGTTGTGATATGGATTAGTATATTTGGGATTATCAAATACCATTAATTTTATATATATAATATATATTATTACTAAAGTATATTATATATATATATATATATATATATATATATATGTGTGTGGTGTGTGTTGTGTGTGTGTGTGTGTGTGGTGTGTGTGTGTGTGTGTGTAGGTGTGTGTATATATATATGTGTGCCCCTTTATATATATGTGTGTTTGTATATATTTTTTTATATATATAATATATTATATATATATATATTTCATATATATTTATATATATAGTTGTGTGTCATAAAAAGGTGTGCAAAAAAGGATGTATAAAAATGTGCTTTTAAAAACGTTGCTATATAAAATGTTGGTCTCACGTTCAATAGTTACTCTGAACCTCCCCTTATAGCTTGTATTAAGGACATAGTTATATTAGATAATTTAACACTACTATAGTAGAAATTTTTGTTTGAATTTATTATAGATTATGTGGAATCTAATCTTTTAATATTGAGAAGAAGATACTAATCAATGAAAATTTTATTATATAAACATATAATTTCAACAAAAAAAAGCTTCCAATAATTATAAGTTACGGAATACTCTCAAAGTATTAAGGTTACAAAGACCTTGAAGCTATGATAATTCTATGAATGACTCGTATCAAACTCTATGCCCTAGAACCTCCTTTTATACACCAAGGAGTCCTAAACGCTTACACCACTTACTCCCCCCCCCCCCAAAACAACAAACAAATTAAATAATCTCGCTTTTTTAATATAAAATCTTTTAAAATAAAATAAGTATACATATCCTTATTTTACAAATATATCATATAAATCACATAAGCAATACTAAACTAACTCATTAGTACTAACTTTCTTCACTAGCAAGCATTAACTCCTTCAGCCCCAACATTCACACTTTGTTACTAACCAGTAAGTAAACTTTTGTACTAGCAGTACGTTTAAGTATAACTTATGCTTAGCTGTTTTTTTTCTAAGTCTCTGAGCTGTATCCTTATATGCCACTTCGCTAGTAGTTAACTTTACACTAACAGTTTTAACTTGTGTACTAGCAGTAGTAAACACTTAGCATTTTCTTGAAGTTCTTGAGCCAGACTAACATAACTGAGCAGCTATTTAACTTGATAAAGCTAGCAGTAATACTAGAGCATTAGAAGGCTTTTAAACTAACAATCCTCCCCTCTAAACTTGATATCTTCTTCAAAATTATCAAGTTTCTTCATTTAAAAGCTCCATAATCACCAGGATGATGCTTCCAAACACTTCATTGATTCTTAAGCTGTTTTGTGAGAAGTTTAAGAAGTTGATATGCCATTTCACTGAAAAAATCAACCTGAAGCTTCTTGTTCAGCATATTTGTAATTATAGGTGGTGTAAGTGGATATCTCTTTTCTACCAGCATGTAAATCTTCGTAGACTGCATCATCAAGGAATGTACTCTACAGGAGTCATACAACTTCCATTCCAACACTTTGTATCCTTGCTGATTCCTCCATATTGCATCTTCTACATGTGTTAAACATTGTTTTCAAATATTCTCATAACAGATTTTAATCCATGCTTTTCATTGGTCTGTTTGATTCTATTCTAGCTTTTACCAACTTTTGTACAAGTCCTTCAAATTTCCCTGTTCAAATCTTTAAGCATTTGACTAAAGATTCATGTACATCTGAGACTTTACATAAGCTCTCATATTTGATAATAGCTTTCTTCTACTTCTTTGTGGATCTTCTGTCAACAATCTTTGGAGACTTCTAGGCTAAATAAAGGTAACTAATCAATCTGTTGTAACCTCTTCTTTATTCTGGAATGTACTTCCATATGACTTTGTAGTCTCTATTGTGTATTTACTTCCACTAATTGTTTAAGATCTGTTGTTTCTTTATCCTCATCCACATTCTGCTTCTTAGTACTCTCTTATTCCAACTCTTCTCCTGCTCTCTTTGAACTACCTTCCACCAAGTTTGTTCTGAAGTCAACAAATGTATTCACCCTCTTGAAAGATCTGTCAAACATCTTCTGAATAGAATCAAAAGATTTGTTCTTCAAGTCTTTGGGCTTCTTTCCTTTCATATTCTTCAGGTAAGTACACATGATTTTTCTTTGTTGAGCTTGGGTTGGTGGTTTGTTCCTATTCTCTTCTACACTTTTAGCAGCAAAGTGCTTTCTTCTTTTTTCCAAGAGTTGTTGAAATAATTTTGCTTTTTCTTCAACAGACAACTCTTCTTGCTTCTCTACTTGCAATCTTTCAGCCAATTGATAATCAACATCAATCTTTACTTGAATATCATCCCATTCTTCAATAAAAGCAATATTGGCTTCTTTTTCTTTTTTAACTTTCTCTCTTTCAAGTCTTTCTTCTTCATCAAATCCAGCTTGTACTTTAAAGAAAGTTCAAATCAACTTCTTCATTAAGCATGATTTGAACTTTCTTTTTCATAGGCTTCACAGGTTTTCTATCATTATTCCTTAACCCTTATCTTGTGATTGTTGTGAAGAAATTGTTGTTGTTGTTGTTGTAGATTTACCTAGCTCTTGAAAAACAATCCCTTTCACCTTAGGTTTTGAAGTTTTTAATGCTTCAAGTGCTTGGGCCAAAGTAATTTCTTCAGTAGTTATTGTAACAGTTGTTGCAGCAGTACTAACTTGAGCAGCATCAACTACTTTTTCAACAACGTTTTCATTTTTCCATGCAACAAACACCTCTTCACCATTTAAAGCATTCACATCAAACATCTCATTATCAACATCATCTTGAACATTCACTAAGGTAATGTCTTCATCTGCATCAATAGCATTAATCCTCCTCCCCTGTTTGGATGCATCCTGTGACAACCGTGATTTGAGCAGGTTAGTTTAAACCTTTAGAAATGGCTAAGAGTTCATTTTTATGTGTGTAAGTGTTGTGCTATGTGAATTTATGTGGGCTAAATGAGTTAATTATGTGCTTGATATCATTTTGAGGTGTATGAACATCTCATTTTGAGTGTGTTTGAGTTTGGTGTGTTAAGTATTCCATTCGTTCACGTGTGGTGATAATGGATATGAAAGACGTGTGTATGCATTGCTATGTCAATACTTGGTTTTAAGGATTAAGCGTTTATATGAAGTGTGTGATATGGGAAAGGAATAATGTGGTTGAAATATGGAAGTTGGTAGTAAACTTTCCATATATAGAAAGTGAATTTGGAAATGAAAAGTTATTTTTAGAAAGTAGTTTATAAGCACAATGTTTACCCACATTAAAGCTTAGGTTTTTATAAAAAACTTAAGGTATTAAAGGTAATTAATTAACTAATAAAAGATAAAAAAATATTTTTTATACATGAATAGTAAATACAAATTTTAGAAAAAAAAGAAAAAGAAAAAAAAGAATAAAGCCCAATCCTAGTAGTGAGGGAAAAACTAATTTTAGTATAATTAGAATTCTAATTCGATAATTATCTAGATCTTTTTCCCCACTATAAATACAAACTCTAACCCCCTATTGTATTTTAAACCTGAATCGCACACAAGGGCAGAGAAAAAAAGAAGATTTTATTTAATTTTAAGATCAAGCTAGTATATTGTTTTTTTGTTCAATGAATCAAGGTTTGATATGTTTCAATTAAGCTTTTGTTATTTAGTTTCATTAAATCATGTAATAATTATTATGATGGATAATTAGGGTTTCATAACATCTGTAATTAATGATATAATAAACATGTTATAATGATTAGGGTTTAATTAGAAGCTTATGGGTGTAATTGGTTTAGGTTAAATTCGCGTAAAATCGATTAGGGTTGGCAGAATTAGGGCTGTTTGTTTTTGAGTGATATCTAGGTGATGAAAGGAATGATTTGATATGAGATCTTGATCTAGGTTTTAGCTCAGAGAGTCTAGTTTTTTCCAGAAATCCAGCCTCGAAAGTTTTTTTAAGGTCGGGAGTCATTCAAATGTTGGTTACGGCCTAAAAGTTGTCAGAAACAGTAAATACGGGTCATTATTATGTCATGTTTGTGAGGGTAAAACCTATACTTAAAAGTGGAATTAAGCTTAGCCCTTCTACATTAGTTAAGTTCCATATGTCTATGGATAATCCTGTAAAAATTAGCCTCTGAAAGTATGTCTAAGTATGGTAGTTAGAGTGATATATTTTGGTGTGCAATCAGATCCGAATTAGGGCAGTTTGGAAGTTTGATTTTATTTGAGTTAGTTACACATGTAAGTAATACTTGTGAATCACCAGGTATTAATATACTCAAAAAGGAACATGGGTGAGTTCGGTATATAATTATGAAGGTCATAAGCTAAGGGTTTTTGGTACGTAAAGAGACTAAAAATTCTGCAATTCTGAGTTAATTGTAAGTAGTTAGTTTAAAGTGTTAGTAAGATGGTTAAGGTTGGGCATGGTGAGGGTAATTAAAGACCTTAGACATCCATCATATGATTGTTGCATGGGCGTAAACTTTTGGCTTATTCGCGTGTAACACGTGTTGTTTTGATTGTTTAGTTTTGTGCAAAGGAGTTTGGAATTGCTTAAGCATAAGGTGAGTTTCATACCCCCTTTTTCTTATGTTTTATTGGGATGAAAATAATGCTATGAGTTTAAATGTTTTAGTTGCTGTGATTATGTGTTTATATTTTATGTGGTACGCTCTATGGCTTTGTGTTCAATTGGAGGCGTTTATGTGGTATGCTCCATGGCTTTGTGTTCAATTGGAGGCGTTTATGTGGTACGCTCTATGGCCTTGATGTTCAATTGGAGGCGTTTATGTGGTACGCTCCATGGCTTTGTGTTCAATTGGAGGCGTTTTGAGGTATGTGAGTTTGGTTGGAGAGTGGTGTTTACTACTCAATCAAATCCAACTGAAGGGTTAAAATAATACCTACTAACTTTGTGTTCCGATCGGAGGGTAGTGAGCTACCCATGACCCTATTGTGAGTGTGGAACGATAGACCCAGTAGACTGCGAGACACTGTGGTGGATCGGTTTGTACGTGGACTACGGGACACGTGTGTTGTTAGGATTGGTTTTAGTAATCGCCAGCAATTGTTTGAAAGATTTTGTTATGTGTCTAAACCTATGGACTACTCAACCAACCATTGTGTTGACGTTTTAAAGCATCATTTTTAGGTGAGCATCATGAGGATGTTAAGGCTAAAAGAAGTGGCTAGAAAGACCGTTAGGAATGCATTTGGAGTTTGCTCTTGAGTTTTGTTCGTGTTTAATGCATGGATTCTTTTGAATTCTAATTTGATTTTTATTAGGTGTCGTATAGTCATTTATGTCTATTGTATTATGAAAACCCCTTTGTCATTTAATGCAAGACGACACCATAAAAAAAAGACGGTTTCTTTTGTTTTTTGGAATTGTCTCAGGACACATTGTGTCTTTTATATTTAGTTTAGCATTTAGTGCATCTCTTATGTTGACACCATTGTGTTGTGATATATCACCGATGATGTTACGCCTCGTGTTCCGCCTTGGCGGGGTGTGACAGATTGGGTATTAGATCCTTGTTATAGAAGAATTAGTGGTTAGCCTGACTATAAACCTAGGGGTCCTTCAATGTAGATGCAGTTTAGGGCTTAAATGTATTAATGCTATAGACTGCTATGCCTCCCCATCTATGTTTATGCATAGCTTATTATATCAACGTAATTTGCTAAGTTGTCATTTTTAGTTATTTTGCCTACCATTATTATGATCGAAATGGTATTACATTCTTATATTTTAGCTAAGATTTTTCCCCAACACCCGTAAGAAGTCTTGTTGGGAATCGTTATTTTCCCAACTGGCCTTACGCGTTATAAGGATCCTCTTGTGGAACCAGAAGGTAATAGATAGTTTGATCGTTTGTCGGATGCATGTAATAGGCTGACCCGCGGGAGTCGGGTGATTCTTGCGAAGGCAAAGTCCACACCCAAACGAGGCCCCAACATAAGTTTATAGTTTATATCATTCCCTTCCTTTACCTCGTCATGTTGTTATTGATTATTTCTTTGGATATTCGTATTTATGGGAAGTCGTTGCGAGCCTTTCTGTTCCATTATGAGTCGTTTCCGATTTTTCATTTGATATAATAGTAGTTTTATTTGATGGAGCAACTTTTTATGTGTTAAGTTAGGGAGTGGTTTGTAAGACGTGCAATGTAGAATATGTGCTTGTATGTAAATTATGTTTGAAATGGGTAATCTTGGAAGTAAGTACCAAGCGTGTGAAAGAGGCACTTATATTATAGTGGACAACATAAATTATAAAGGCATCACACCACGTAGACTTGTGATCATGAGAGAGTTGTATTTTATTTATGTTTGGTTTTTAAGATTGGTAGTGTAATATGTTTTTTTATTGATATGTGTATTCATGAATAAGTATGGTGGTATTGGTAGGAATTATTCATCTTACCCCTAAATGGAGGAAGATTAAAAGTTTGAGTGTGATTATAGATAGAAATTTCCTCTTCTATCTAGCTAATTGCGGATACCTATAATGCTTTTATAGAGGTTGCTCGTCTTGCTTGGTTATTTGTTGATTCCTAAGTCTAAGCTTAGCATCCCTTCATCTTACTTTGTTAGTAAGGATACCCTATTTTTCCTATTCGATGTCTCGATGTATATTGGTTGTTCGAAATCTGCTCTTTTGAATATAGGCACGTTTCGTTAGTTCTTTCGTTGCATTGACTTCTCGTATGAGTATTAAACGTTTCTTTTAAGCACTAATTGTTCCTAACATATTAGTGTGTATCATTACTCACATGATTATATATCCCTTGGTTTTCGTAACCCATTGGCGACGTGTTAGTATCGATGCTTTTAGGTTTGCGTTGTCGATCGTTATTTTGGATAAGACCGTACGTTTTCTTTTGGGTACGTAACGTCTTGCATGAGTTTTCTTGTACGAGTTCGTTTGATTCTATTTTGAGTATATGGTTCCTGGTATTTTTTTTCGTTTTCAAACAATAGAATTGTGTTAGAGTTCTTACGGTGTTTTACGATCCCTTTTGGAATAATGGTGTCCGTTTGTTAGTAACAATTAAAATTGATATATTTTATAATTGATGTCTAATTATAAAAACCCTTTGGAAGTATTGTGTTGGTGTTTGTAGAAAATTGTGTATAAAATGATTCCTTATTGTAAAATAGATTTTTATTTATTATAAAAAACAGGTTAAAGTGATTCATAGGGTAAGGTAAGATAACCATTTAGATAGACACTCCTAATTTTTTTTTATGACAACCAGAATGAATTTTATAAAGATTACATTTAAAACAATTTTATTTATTCTTTAAAATGATTTTTATACTTAAAGTAACTTCTTTATTTTAAATTGATTTTTATAAAAACATTATTTTAATGTTGGTCCATTGAGTAAAGTCGATAAATTGGTAAAGAAATTTCCGTATTTGGTATTGGATTTTTTTTCTATGTGTTCAATTGTCGAGGTAAGCGCTTGATTTTTCTTCGTTGCGTTTTCATACCGGTGCACTATACGTACCTTTCTTTCAAAAGGTTCTCTTGTCATTTTGATCTAACACGACTACTTGCATATGTGGAATCTCCTATATGCATTCTAAAAACCTTTTGACATCGATATTCGTATTGTATCATATTCGATTGTTGTAACCCTTGGAGTTCGTTGATATCGTTGAATCGTGAAGCATTTGATGTGATTGTGGGAATAGACTGGTTGTCCAAGAGGAAGTTTGTGATAGTGTGTCATGAGAAGGTGGTTTGTTAGGATTAAGAAAAAGACTTGGTCACCCCATGCTTTCGTATATTATCATAGCACATAATTTTTTATTATGTAATCGTATTATTTAATGGTGAGGGCCGGGTCTTTACCCCCACTGTAAGCCCACACCATAAGCCCGTTTAATGGGAATTTTTGTAAGAACCAATTTAAACCCTCTACCACACCTGGAGAGTGCAGGAAATTAAATCTTTGACACACACTTCTACGAGTGTGTTTCTCTCAGTTTTTATCTCTCAACCCCATCTCTCACTCTCTAAACTTTCTCTCTCTAAAGATGAATGACTATCCATCTTTGAGTCAACCAAGACCACCGGATCTGGAATCTCTTTATTATAACAATTGGTATCAGAGCCATGGTTACACTCTTGGGTCGGTTTTACTTTGTTTATGGTCCGGTGGTCCCTCTAGGTCGTCCGCAAATCTGTCTTTTTTTATCATTGTTGGTGTTACTGTTCATGTTACTAAGTTCCGGTACTGTTTCGCGATAACTGTTCATATACTGTTCCCATACGTGGAATTTTTTTTAACAAGTCACCACCCCCCCCCCCCCATGAAATGGTTGTGTATTGTTGTTGATTTGTGATCACTTATATCATGTTTTAACGTTTTTTTTGAGCTTAAAAGACAAGCAACAAAACGGGTTTTATTTTCCAGGTTGCTTTGATGCAAGAAGAAAAAAGACAAAACCAGTTTCCGAAATTTTAAGGAGAAAGTCAACAGCGTTATGGACTGGTCAACTTGCTTTTTTGACTATTGCGTTTTGACAAATTGTGAATTGCGGTTTGACTGTTTGCGTTTGGCCACTAATGAAACCATTTATATAGAAAAATAAAAAAAACGTTATGCTGCCAATTTTTTTAAAAATCTTGCGTTTTGCCTTGGGTTAGTTGCGTTTTGCCCCCAAGACAGCTTGCGTTTTGGTAATGATGCTTGGTTGCATTTTGTTAAATACACAAGACCCAAACCGAGTCAACTCGGTTCTTACCGAGTTGACCCGGTCAAAACTCAACCGAGTCTAAGTAAACAGAATAACTCGAAGGACAGAACCAACTCGAAAAACCATAACCACAACATTCTACAACCAACAACATCAACCAAAATCAATTCAACAACATCACAACTTCAATCATCATCAACCCAACAACATCATCCAATCCCTACAACTATAACATCGTCACAATCACCCATCACAACTCGACCATCTCCATACAACTTTACAAGACTCAACACAAAATAAATAAATTGATCTCAGACCTCTTTTCGTTTGTGTTCGACATGTATCATCAAGATCTTTATAAGACCTAACACCGTGAAATAGAAAGAATCATCATAGATCCATGTGAAGCTCAAACTTCTTTTCATATTCGAAATTAAAGAAAGAGTCATAACAACTTTGTTACACTCAATCTTTGTTTCGATTTAAGAAAAACTCAACAACCAAAACAGAACCTACCCGAGACCCTTAGTGGCCTTGATGATCTTGAAGTCGTCATCTTTACCACATACACGAAAAAGGCTGCTCTCATTTCATCTTTATGGAGTAGTTTATAAGGGTGGACGCTGCTTTTTTTTTGTTGTTGTTGTAAAGAAAGATCATTTATGATGCGTTTGGGTATGATTATACGAATGACAATATGATCTTGTTGTTGGTTGAGTTATGGATTCGATGGTATGAAGATCAGATGTGTATTTAAAGATTTGGGTTAATAGCAAATCAAGGAAATAAGGAGATCTCGTCTTTGTTTCTTTGGCTGCGAATGATGTGGGAGATGTAAGAGGCGGTTAAAATGTGTTTAGGGTTAGGGTTAGTGGTTAAATGTGGAGAAATGTTAGGAGTTGGGATTTTATATCTCTAATTCTAAGGTGGATCGGGTTGAAATAAGTTTCAAGTGGGTCGGGGTATTAACTGATGATATTGGGCTGGATATCTAGATAGAATGCTTGGACCAAGTTTATTCTTTTTAAGATGGGCTGTGTTTTCTATTTACTAGGCTGGTACTTATGGACGAATTTTTTTTTGGGCTGGAATGGTTTAGATTGTTGATTACAATAACAATTTAGGCTTATATCTATGGACCGAGCCGAGTAATAAAATGCTATGATGACAAGTTGACTAGACGATGTTTATCCGTTAACGACATTCAAAAATAACATTTGTCTAGTTTAACGACATTCTTGAACAACAACACAACAAACATGATACATAACGCTAAATAGATTCTGAAGAGATTCGATAAATGACAAATGGCTAGAGATTCGGACTACGATGACAAGTGATCACGAAGTTGATTTGGTATCCCTTATTTGTGATTGAAGTGGGATTTCACGAAGGCGTGTTCTTATTTTATCTTGAAGTCGGGGTTGGTTGGATGCATGACTTTTCATGATAACTTGCTCGTGCTTAAGATTTAAGTTGAAGACTTGGTTTATCTAGTTACCAGTAGTCAAGGTGGATGGTTGAAGACCTGGATAACTATCACTTAAAGGAGTTACGTTGTAGTACTCAGTGTCACACGCAGAAGACGATGTGGATAATCGCAAGAGGTGATGAATGTCTTCATTACTTGGCAGGGGTAAAGAGTACTTAGAGATTTGCATGGAGCATAAATCTCTACACCGTCCATTCCAACATAGTGCACAGCTTAAGTCACAATAACGGGGAAATTCTACATCAATTTTCAAGTTTTGTGTATATCGGGTTACTCCATCATGGTCACTTCAAATAGCCGACATAAAAGGTTGGTAAGATAGTCAGAGAGAGTAACGAGTAGAGACTTGATCAGCTGTTGATACTCAACAGGATTCATTTGGGTTAAATTTTATTCTTCTCTAAGATTTCAAGTATATGTGCGTACAAAATTTGTTGCAGATTCTGAGGAATCAAAACAGCAGGGGAAGGAGACATACAACTGAAGCTCAACGGTACACGTGACAAAACTTCATAAAAACATTTTCCTTGTTAAGGTCATTCCAACTACTTGGGAAAAGATGTAAGAAACATTTTCTCTAATGATAAAAAGAGGGAGAAATTGCGTACAACTCGGGACTTAAAATTGACTTAGTGTACAATTCATATCAGCACTTTCCTGAAGGGAGTAAATGTATTCAGTCAAGGACGCACAACAAAGTTCACTCGATAGGGCTTTATAGATTATGCCGAGGTTAGTCCACAAGAATATTAGTGCTTCAACTTTTATTTTGATCTACAATTTCCGACTTTCATTAAATGGGATAAAGTGTGTATTTCGGGTGCTTGGCTCAGATAATGAGACTGGTGGCATCTCATCAGCTACATATGGGAAGATTTTTTCCCTGATACTTTTGTATGGCATTAACTTCACTTTCACAGCGGGAAGAAAATGAGAAGAATTATTTAAACATGAGAGATTCGTTGCTAGATACCATTTGAATATAGCCCCTGAACTGATAATCAATATGCTATTCTTAAAAGGAAGCAGCAATTTTTTATGTGGTGTGCTACTTAATCCGTTGTGCACTATTTATTTCTAAGCTTGAAAGAAAGATGAGAAACTCTCAAGAGATGATTATCGTTTGTGTGGGGAAGCTATAGAAAGTGTTTAAATAAAGAATAAGTGAGCCTGAATTAGGGGGAAGCTATTCAGTAACTTCCTCCTTAACCAAAACTGTATGGTTACTCAGTTCAGGCCTAGCACAATATTTTCTCCTACAAGGTACTACAAAGAGATTCTTAGTGAGTTGCAGACTTGAAGTCAAATGAAAAGCAGATTCTAGAAAACTTCGACATGACCAGAAGTGCAGGAAAATGAAGTTTTTTTAAGACTTGCAACTTATTCAGAAACTTTGAGATGACCAGAAGTGTATGAAGAAAGTTGTGCCTTCAAGTTGATCAAAGGGCACTGAAGACTTCATCAGCATTAGAAGCTCCGTGAAAGTGCTTGGTCGTAATCAGTATGTACTTGTAGAGGGGAAATATCAAAGTCTTCAAGAGAGGATGCATCAAAATACGTCGAATATTCCCCCCCCCCCCCCCCAGGTGCCTCGAATGCTTGGCGTGGTGGAATCTTAACAGTTGTGACTACCAGAACTTCTACAACGAACTGAATGACATCTTCATTTCGGTATTCAGGTCCACAAGATTTTCCATTTTCATAAAACTTTTCATAAAACCAAGAAAAGAAAATACAAAAATATAAAACCTACAAAAACCATAAAAATCAGAAAATTGAAAATACCAAAAATATTTTTTCAAGAACAATGTCTTATTCTGAGAAATCGATAACTTTACCGGATCTAGAAATCCATTCAATAATGACAACGCGGGTCTTTAAAATTAAGTTCGAGCAGAGTTCAAATAGTTTTTCAAAACAGGTTGACTAAATGGCTTGTAGTTATTTCAGACTGCAACCCGGTCTTCAAATGAGGAAAGCTCGTCGCCAAAAAGACGGTTGTTCCTAACAACGGGTGATTAAGTTTCCTCGGGCATGGTTACTCTATGATCCATGCAACTACCGATTTAAGTACGCTTTAGAGTGCATTATTTCTTGATAAAGAAGAGAAGTCTTCTTTTTAACCAAATAATTTTTCTTCTATGATTCTTCAAAAATTATTTGTGTTAACCATGGTGGAAAAGGTGTTGTCTTTCAAAGCTAAATCCAATCATCTCATCTCTATACAGAAAAAGATTTTAAAAAAGAATTTTTCTATCACTCAAACAATGTCTACAGCTCTTTAAATAGAAAACGGGACATTATTTGAGGGGGAGAAATGTGCTAATAATTCTTTCAAAATGATCTTTTTGAATAATCAAGGAGTAAACGGAAAAGGTTTGACAATAACTAATCATGATTTAAAAGGGAGTTAATTAATTTTAACTCATTTAAGACTTAGATGTTATAATATGAATTCAACCTTTAGGACTTAGAATGAAACATATGGCAATTAGGTACTTACTTCGTTTAACGTACATAAAAAGGTTCTAGATTGCCAGTGGTATAAGTTTTATAACCCGAAAAATGCTATTTTTTCTCAAAATTATTGATTTCCATAAATCGAAGTTCGGGTTAATCATTGAAAGTGTTCTAATCAAATCAAGAATTTCAATTTTTCGAACACTGACAAACAGATTTTTCAGAGAAATCTCGCCACGGTGGTCGAACAAATACAAAAGATCTCTTTAAATAGAATACGGGTCCTTTGTTCGAGGGGGAGAAAGTGTTTCGAATTATCCTTCAACATGTCACGAATAAATATATGGAAAAAGTTTTAAACTTAACGGACAATAAATTGATGGGGAGTTTTAACTCCCAAGGGCTCATTTGGTCATAATTGTTAACTTTAAGAGCCTTAAATATAAATTTTCAAGATTAGTGACTTAGGCTTATAACTACACTCGATCAATAATGCCAACAAATAACAACTCATAATATTAAAATGCTTTAGGTTTGTTTGGAAATAATTATGTAGTTTAAAGCGATGATAGTTGACAGATAAGTTTTCTGATTCGATTAGTATATTCCCCTAGCAGTTTAATCTCTAAGCTTACTGTTCAAGGAGAAGAATGTATTGGTTCAAAAGATGTACCAATAGGTTGATAAGTATGAGAACCCTTTAGATAGCATTATCCTCAGTGAAGAAATGTTTTACATCCAAGAACTTAGTTGACTAGGGAATTATCATTTTCAGGCTATTAGAGGGAATAATTGTGACACCGAGACTTACTAACCTTGTTGTTTCAATTTATATCAATCACTATCTTGTAAGGAAAATACGCTCATCAGGGACTTAAATGACTTGATGTTTATATTTCGAATTATTTGTGTACTTCGAATATTTGTTGTGTCTTCTCAAGAAAGGATTGCTGGTTCGGGGGAAAGCTAAGATAACTTCCATCTGGAGAGTATCGAGACGGACTACAGATTGCTAACATAGACAAACTGACTATGCCACTTTAAGTTTGAATATTTCAGGTCCTGTCTCATACACAATCTTGTACATCAATAAGTAGTGTGGTAATCAGTGTTATGTGTCAGTTTAATGAATTTTTCATGAGTTTTCTTACTCGTTAAACTCCAAAAAAATTTATAAAAACTCTCATAACTGACACTAACAAGCCCCTCAGTAATTGAGGGGAGCATTAATATAGGTTCCAAAATCGGCTTGTAATTAATCAGGACCACATTTTCCTTCCCTAATTTTCTAACATATTTAAATCAATTGAGATCCTAAATCTCAAAGGGTTTGAAATTTTTGATCAGGGGAGAGAATGTGATTTAAATATTAAATCTGATAAAAGTGTGATTCTATTACGACTCAAGCAGTACTACCTCCCCTCCATGTGCCAAACATTTCGAATATCGACGCACATGTTTAAGGGAGCAGTTTCATAAAAAATCAAAACAATCAAGATACAATACTTTGAATCTATAATCACCAGTACCTTTACTGATTTTCAAATGGTTTAATGGCAACATGAACAGTACCGAAAAGACCACCCTGTATTTACTTTATCGGAGTTATAAGAAGTAAGGTTAGTACTCGTTTCTCAACAGATCCCGCCATAGCCGAGAGATCAACTTAACCCAGGGACAATCTCATCTAGGTATGTAGAAGTCCGTAGGTATGAATTACAAAAAGGAGTTAATTTGAGAATAAGGGGAAAAGTGCGGTTGAGAATGGAGCTAGTACTGGAACATACCCAACAAGGTACTAGTAATAAAGTCTCGGTAAGCACTGAAGGGTTGAAAAAGAATGAAAAATAAATGTTAAGATAAAGGGTGAAAAAAGAAACAGCCCTTCCTTAAACCATTAGGCAGAAACCTGGGTACTAATATCTGCAAACAACATGGTTGATTGCTGACATTGAAGACAAGTATCATGGACCCAGTGATACGCTGCACAACCCTCCCTAGCCACTCAGATCCCTCAAAGGATTCTTGTTTCATTTCTCATGGAGATCAATACATTTCTATCGTCTCTCTCACTCCGAGTTAGATGATATTGAAAAGGTGGCAGTCCGCTCCAGCCTCCGACTACCAAAAACCAAAAATGCACTATTGAGTCTAGAGCCATGAGAACATTCCAAAAAAATCTAGTTAGACCAATAATCCATATTGGCTTGTTTTCTCACACACTGTGACAACAAGTAAAGATTTTAAGAGTCCTTCGCATTATCCTCGTGGTATTGCCAGAACATCCGAGTGATACGAAAGTATTCACAATGAAGATGGAAATCCTTCTAGAGCCAACATTAAACAAGCTCTTGGTAGGTGACATGTGAGGGATTCCTCTTGAGGATCAAGATTGTGACAACTGTAAAGAAACGATGGTGAGATTCTTTATGAATCAAACTTGTTCCAGGAAGTGAATTGACGAGTAGTTTTTGAAAAACCTTTCGATTGTCATACAACAGAATTTTATTAGCACATCGAATGTGTAGATCTTTCAAAACAAAAATATTTTTTGATGAAAATTGATCTTTAGATTATAAAACTCTCGATGTGTCACAAAACTCTTTCCAGAGTGACACGCGACTGATTTTCAAATCAATTTCTCATTAATCAGTGGGTTTTAATCCACTGGTTCACTCATTCTGTGCTTTGTCTACTTTGAGATGCTCCGGTTTGAGAACGGCTAGCGCAGCTGCGAAACCCTGTCAAGGAGATTCTTTGGAATTCTACCTGATCACAGTCAGTATTTATACTGATAAACGGGGAACCGTGGTTCTTGCAACCTTATTCAACGAAAGTGAACAAAGACACTTTCGTGTGTTTATTACTAACATATACTTGCAGGAATCCCGACGGTAGCAGCTGCTGGACAGAGACATGTCAATTCACACCCCCATGCTCACACTTCATAGTCTTAATCAAAGACATCATGATAGCTGAAAGATCTACAACACAAGCTTCCGCAACTCTGATGCTTTCTATCATGATCCAGAAAAGTGTGAGCATGCCGTCCGAAGGTCCACAAATCCACATGAGCAAATACTTCACAACAAGGATGATTAAGAGATTTACTATGGCTGAGGAATCTCAAAGAAAGCATCAAAGATCACACAAAGTCAAAGGAACAAAGCTTAAGGACCACTACAAGATAAACAATGAAGTCAATGAATGAAGAATCAAAGTATACGAGCTAAAGATCAGAAGAACAAGCAAATTAAATGTCTAAATACAAATTGTTTTTTTCTGGGTGACCCTCCCTTAGAGGAGATTGTTAGGATTAAGAAAAAGACTCGGTCACCCCATGCTTTCTTATATTTAGCATAGCTCATAGTTTTTATTAGTAATCGTATGATTTATGGTGTGGGCCGGGTCTTTACCCACGTAGCACACCGATAGCTATTTTATGGGGCATTTTTGTAAGAACTATTTAAACCCTCTCCACACATGGAGAGGGTGTTGGTGAAATCATTTGACACACACTTCTAAGTGTGTTTTTCTCTAGTTTTCTCTCCATCCATCTCTCTCTCTCTAACTTTCTCTCTCTAAAGATGACTACTTCCATCTTTGAGCTACCTAGGACCCACGGTCTGAATTTCTTTTATTATAACATAGGTTAAATACCGTTGGAAGTAGTAGGAAACTTAGGTTCAAGGCGTACGTACTTTAGGAGCCAGCTAAAGCTTTATTGAACGCAGAAGGTTAGATGAACCGAAAGTGGTGATAATTTTCTTGTTGTGGAGGGATTTTGTTGATGTTGTTCCCAGAAGATTTATTCAGGATTACCACCACAACGACAAGATGAGTTCCACATAGATTTTGGTTCATAGGAGCGACGTCAGTTGCGAGCTCCATATCGTCTAGCACCATGAAAGTGGCAATAGAATGTCTGAACAACTTCGCGAGTTGCATAGACAAGGGTTTTCATTACGACCTAGTCATTTTATGTGAGGGAGCAACCAGTGTCGTTTGTTAAGAAGAGAAGCATGGAGTTCATTTGAAGTTAGTGTTGGAATTACTGAGGAAGGGAAGTTGTATGCTAAGTTTACTAAGAGTGAAGCAGTGAAGAATTAGGAAGTACCTACGACACCATCCGAGATATGATTATTCTTAGGATTGGCAGGTTACCTACCTACGTTTCATCAATCGCAAACTTATCTAAGATGTTAAACCCATTACTTCCCAAACTAGAGAGAATTCAGAAGTTGAGTGGGCGCAAAAACGAAAAGAGGCTTTCCCAGGACTTTAAAGAATGATTTGTGTGACGCTTCGATAAATGAATGGGTCGTGGTTGATGCATTGATAAAAGGAAGAGGAAACTAAGACGATAAGACAATGTTCATGACTATCTAGTCAGGTGTTAAGGACAAGATATTGGCTACTTCAAGTGAGACGCCCAAGGTAGAGAACGCGCCAGCAGAAATGCTGCGTGACCTGGACCAACAAATAGAAAAGAGGGCAGATGATGGTTAGTACTTTATGGATTAAATTATATAGTGAGTATGAGTACGAAATTCGCTACCATCCAGGTAAGGCAAATGTGGTGACTGATGCGTTAAGTAGGAAGGAACGAGTAAAACCTAGACGTGTTCGAGCGATGGCTATGACCATTCAGTATGGGGAAGAGGAATGATCTGACAACCCAAAGTGTGGCGTTTAAGTAAGATGAACGTACCCACAGAAATTACCTACATGGTTAGAGCAACTGATGGACAGGAAAGAGATGATAGTTTGTACTTTATGGAATCGAATTATGGGTTCTATTGGTATAAGAGTAATGGTGTGAGGCCCATGCATCAAGGTACTATGGTACATCCGTGAGCGGATAAGACATACTATAACCTTTGATACGATTTATTGGTAGCCACATGTAAAAAAGATATTGCTACATATGTTTAGCAATTGGTCCGGAATTGTTTTAAAGGGGTGAAGGCTGCATTGTCAAAGAATTTTGGCGTTGCTACAACAAGCCTATGAATAAACTTGAGTGAAAGATGAGATTAGAATCACCATGAATTTTATTACTAAATTTCCAAGGTCAAAGTAGTGAGTATGAATGTGATTTGGGTGATGGTCGATAGACTGACCAAGTTAGCTCATTTTCTAGCTATACAAGAAAATTTCAAGATGTGAAGTTGGCAAGGATTTATATTGATGAGATAATAGCAAGGAATGAAATTCTAGTGATGATTAACTCAGATTGAGATTGGACGATTTACCCTTGCTTTGGCAGACGCTGCACAAAGTGTTAGAGATGCGATTGGATTTAAGTACTGCTTAGCATCCTCAAGCGGATGGACAAAGGAACGTATGATTCAGACTTTGGAAGATACGTTAAGGGCATGTGTTACCGATTTTGGTGGTAGTTATCAATTGAGCATTCAGTGTGCTCCATTTGAAGCTTTGTATGGAAGGAAATGTAGGTCGCCTGTTCTATGGGCAGAGATTGGAGAGAGTAGTTTGATTGGACCTAATTGGTTCAAGAAATGACTGATAAAGTGGTGTTGATAAAAGAGAAGCTCAAAGCGGAAGCGAGAGACCATCAAAAGAGCCATGCTGATAATAGGCGCAAACCGTTAGAGTTTGAGGTAGGAGACCGGGTTATGCTAAAAGTGTCACCTTGGAAAGGTGTAATTCGCTTTGGGAAAAAAGGTAAGTTAACACCGAGGTATGTAGGGTCATTTGAGATTCTTGAAAGAATCGGTCCTGTAGCTTATCGGTTGAGATTGCCTGAGGAATTGAGTGGAGTACATGACACGTTTCATGTGTCAAACACTAAAGAAGTGATGTGGCGGGAAGCTAGTTTTTCATGTGCCAATAAACGAGAATTTAAGGTTGACAAAACTCTTCGTTTTGTTGAGGAACCTGTAGAGATAATGGACCGTGAAGTTAAGAGTTTAAAGCGTAGTAGGATTTTGCTTGTGAAAGTTCATTGGAATTCAAAGCGTGGTCCCGAGTTCACTTGGGAGCGCGAAGACCATATGAAGTCTAAGTATCCTCAGTTATTTGTTGATTGAGCTATTGAAAATCGGCTGTTAAATCTCGGACGAGATTTCCTTGAGGAGGGGATAATGTGACAACCGTGATTTGAGCAGGTTAGTTTAAACCTTTAGAAATGGCTAAGAGTTCATTTTTATGTGTGTAAGGTTTTTGTGCTAATGTGAATTTTAGAGGGCTAAGTGATTAATTAATGTGCGTGATATCATTTTAAGGGTATGGTGCATTTCTTCATTTTTTGAGTGGATTGAGTTGGTGTTAAGTATTCCATTCGTTCACGTGTGGTGATAATGGATATGAAAGACGTGTGCATGCATTGCTACGTCAATACTTGGTTTTAAGGATTAAGCATTTATAGGAAGTGTGTGATATGGGAAAGGAATAATGTGGTTGAAATATGGAAGTTTGTGAAGTAAACTTTCCGAATATAGAAAGTGATTTGAAATAACAGTTATTTTTAGAAAGTAGTTTATAAGCAAAATGGTTTACCAAATTAGCTTAGGTTTTTATAAAAACTTAAGGTATTGAAGGTAATTAATTAACTAAAAACAAGAGAAAAAAAATATTTTTTATACATGAATAGTAAATATAAATTTTAGAAAAAAAAGAAAAAAAAGAATAAAGCACAATCCTAGTAGGACTATAATTAAGGGAAAATTTTTTTACTAAACTAGATTAGAATTGGACTAGGACTTGAAGGATTTAGATTAAAACCCAAACTTGGCCTATCCTTTTTCCCCTTTACCTATGCTGTGCGATCTCCCCCCCCCCCTCCCCAAACCCTTTGGAGTCTATTTTCATTAAAGAACCAAGAGCATTCAAGAGTTGTGATTTAGGTGCTAATATTCAAAGTAAGTGTGTTCTTCATAACTAGATTTTATTATTTGTGTAATCCTAATTATGATGGATCTAGGGTTTCATAAAATTACAAAATATTAATGATAATTAATGATGCTAGAATGATTAGGGCTTGATTAGGGTCATGTACATGCAATTGGTTAGGTTAGATTTGCGTTAAAACTTGATTTAGGGTTGAGCAGAATTTTGGGTCATGTTCAATGACTTATGTCTAGATGATAAAAACGTGTATTGATATGTTTCTTGAGTCTATGAATAAGCCAAAAGAGTCTACTTTCCATAAAATCCTTCCTCGTAGGTTTTTAAGGTCGGGAAGTCATTCAAATGTTGGTTACACTAAAAGTTGTCAAATCAGTAAATACGGGTCAGATTTAGGTCATGTTTGGGAAGGTGAAACCCTAACTTAAATGTGGAATTAAGCTTATCCCTTCTACAGTAGTTACGTTCCATATATCTATAGATAATCCTGTGAGAATTAGCCTCTAAAAGCATGTTTAAGTATGGTAGTTAGAGTGATATATTTTGGTGTGCAATTAGATCCGAATTAGGATAGTTTTGAAGTTTGATTTTATTTGAGGTAGTTACACATGTAAGTAATACTTGGGAATCACAAGGTAGTTAATATACTCATAAATGAACATGGATGATTTTTGGTATAAATTATGAAGGTCATTAAGTAAGGGTTTTGAGTACGTAAAAAGACACTAAAATTATGCAATTTAGATTTAATTATAAGTAGTTAGTGTAAAGTGTTAATGAGATGGTTAAGGTTGGGCATGGTGTCGGGGTGACCCATGATGGTTAGATAAACCCTTAGACATCCATCATATATGTGTTACATGGACTAGAGCTTTTATCTTGGTCGCTTCTAACCGTGTTTATTTATTTGTATTCCCGTGTTGAGATTTAGAAGCTGCGTTTGAGCATTCAGGTGAGTTTCATAGCCCCTGTTTTCTTATGTTTTATTGGGGTAGAAATGATGCAAGTATTTTGGAAATGTTTTTAAGTTACTGTGATTATGGGATTTTATTTAGTGCATGGGCATTTAAGTGGTTATTATATGTTATGTGCTACATGTGGTGAAATTTATGTGTGTTCCAATTGGAGGGTAGTGCTTCTACCCATTTTTGTGTGTTCTGATCGGAGGGTAACGGGGTTACCCATGACTGTATGATGTGAATCGTGGGCACGTTCTGTCCCAATTATGGTTGTTTGGTATGATTACATGTTAGCTTGTATAGTAGCTAGCTTAATTGTCCTGCCATGTTTTATTAATCACAGTAATTGTTTTAAAGATTGTATTGTGTATCTTAAACCTATGACTCTCACCAACCTTTGTGTTAACGTTTTAAGCATCATTTTCAGATAATCTTCTTGAGATAAGGAAGTTAGGAGAAGTGGCTAGTGAGATCGTAGGCATTGCATGCGGAGTCTATCTCCTAGAGTTTTATTGTTTTGGCATTTGAATTGTTTTCTATTTGATTGTTTAT